>MUZC01004629.1:833098-847300 GCA_002072015.1 Radix auricularia | reverse complement strand
CCCCCCCGCTAACAGGCATGATGGTGACTGGATTCTTCTTTACTTTTTGTCTTCCTCTGACTTGCAGGTGTCAAGCACACCAATATAATCTGTGATACATGCCGCACACAGGGCATCCAGGGCATGAGATGGAAGTGCACCAAGTGCCACGACTTTGACCTGTGCATGCTTTGCTACATGAGTGACAAGCACGACACCGCCCACGCATTCATCAGATTCGATACAGCAACATCTAAAGGGTGAGACAACTCTGGATTCATGAGATAGACTTACGTACACACAAAGGTCTCAAATGGGGAAAATGGTTTTGCTTTTTAATTGAACCCCTCCCTGACTCTTCACTCCCACTCAAGATCTGCATTCAACAGTTCATAGCACAAACATAATGTTATCATTTGTTATGGAATTCAAAATAGTAAAATGGTGATTTGGAGTAATTGTTAAGACACTAAATCCCCCCNCCCCCCCCCACTTTCACTTAATTGATACAAGTGGGTGTTACCTCCCCCCACTCCTATCTTAACACATCTCAATTCCAATGATGGGGACATGTTTATTAGCACAAAAATCACTGTGTCATCAATGTACACAATTGTCATCTTTTTAAACATGTGATGCAATTTGTTGGTTTATTCATTGCTGTGGTACAATATAGTACAGTTTTCAGATGGCAAGGCCCTTATGTAAACAAATGGAAGCTCCAGAGTAACCAAGTGTGTAGGCTCTTAAACCTTATGTTTTTTTCAGATGTAAAATCAATATCCATCATCTGCTTCCCTTGCCTACTAATTTAAGAAAGCAGTGCACTGCTTTAAAAAAATACTTGAAAAAAATTACTGCACCAAAAATAAATCTTTTCGAACATCCGCATAAAATTGTTCAATATGGATATAAATTTATAAAATAAATGAATGCTCTGTTTTAGATTATTTTTTATTCTGATGTGTATTATTTCAAAATTAATAGACTTCAGCTGAAAAATATATATATTTTGAAAACTGTGTCATTTTTAACGGTTAACTCTTAAAGTCGGATAAGGGTTTTCAATGAACTTCCGCCTCGGTCCTGTAAGGATTTCCCTTACTACGATCAACCGGTTATGGAATTTAAAAATGTGCGTAAAATCCATTTATAATATTATTGTCATACTTACTTCATTTTTTAAGATCATGCACTGACCAGATGGCCACACTGAGAATTATATTAGAACAATCCTTAGAGTGGAACTCACCATTATACATCAACTTGATTGACTATGAGAAGGCGTTCGATAGTGTTGACAGGCCAACCCTGTGGAAGTTGCTAAGACACTACGGTATACCACAAAAGCTGACTAACATAATTAAGACGTCTTACGAAGGCCTTACATGTTGAATCATTCATGGCCAAAATACAACAGAGGCTTTTGGGGTAAAGACTGGAGTCAGACAGGGGTGTTTGCTTTCGCCCTTCTTATTCTTGCTAACCATTGACTAGATAATGAAGATGTCTACAGAGCAGAAGAGAAATGGTATCCAGTGGACACTGTGGAAACAACTTGATAACCTGGATTTTGCGGATGATCTGGCCCTAATATTACACACACACCAACAGATGCAGGAGAAAACTATCTAGCACAGTTCTCTGCTTCTGTTGGCCTAAACATCCACAAGGGAAAAAGCAAGGTCCTTAAAATAAATACATCAAGCAACACACCAATAACACTGGGAGGAACAAATCTATAGGAGGTGGAAACCTTTACATACCTCGGTAGCATCATAGACATGCAGGGAGGGACAGACGCTGATGTTAGAGTGAGAATTGGCAAAGCATCAACAGCGTTTAAACAGCTAAGAAAAGTTTGGAGTTGCAACAACTTGACCCTCCAGACCAAGGTCAGGATATTCAACACCACAGTAAAGCCTGACTTGCTATATGGAGCTGAAACATGGCGGATTACAGCAGCCGTTTCGAAAAAGCTTCAAGCATTTATAAACACATGTCTCCGAACTATTCTCCGAATCTGCTGGCCCAATATCATCACCAACGAGGACCTCTGGCAACTTACACAACAAGAGCCAGTAGAAGAACTGATACGTCAGCGCAGATGGAGATAGATTGGCCACACTCTCAGAAAGCCTACATCCAGCATTGAGAGACAAGCCCTCACTTAGAACCCCCAAGGCAAGAGAAAAAGAGGTCGACCCAAAATGACCTGGAGAAGGGAACTGGAGACAGACTCCCAAAAAGAGTGGGCACAGCTGGGGACAGCTAGAGAGATTGGCACAGGACCAGGATGCCTGGAGAGTCTTTGTTCGTGGCCTATGCCCCAGCCACAGGCAATGATGATGATGACTTCATTTTTTAGGCTAAGAATGGTTATTTTACGCATCCAAAAGACCGTACTGAGTTTAAAACAATATTTACCTGTAGTTTAGTACTATTATTTTAGTAATAAAGTATCACGAAAACGTATCTTCGAAAAAAAAAAACAACCGTTTAAACTACCAAAAAACATACCGAATCGAGCGATAACACTAGCGTGAGCAATGGCCGCCATTGCTGAAAGTCAAATACATCATTTTTCAAGCATTGAAGAGCTTTTACTTTCTGCGATCTCATTTCTAACAAGAGTGGTATCTAGGGACGCATAAGGATGCTGTACGACGCTTTACGGATAGAGGGAAGAGACGCATTACAATGCTTTGCGACTTTAAGAGTAAATAGTAATTCAATATTAATAAATCAATAGCAGAATATAGATTCAGTAACATTTTCATCCATATTTTAAAAAAAATGTTTTAGTTGTTTGTGTTTGAATCCCTGGTCGCTGCATTCATTGACAATGACTTCATCACAGTCAATGACTCTGGGCTCATGTCTAATCTGTTTGACTAACTTCTGTACAAAACATTTCCTGACTTCCAGAGCAAAGGTTCCCAAGCGCTGCAACAGTCTCAGCCAGAAATTAATTGCTCTTGGCATTTATTCTGGTGCTAAAGTCAGTAGGGGCCCTGACTGGGACTGGGGGAATCAAGATGGTGAGTAACTTACATACTTGTATGTTTTTTTACCCAAGGGAGTCCAATGAGTAACATGACATAATTGTAGTTGTTAATCATGACATAATTGTAGTTGTTAATCATGACATAATTGTAGTTGTTAATCATAGTGCCAGTGAGTAACATGGTATTCTTGCACATTTTTACTTTATGTTAATGTCCAAAACACAATCTTTTGTTTATTATTTTATTTTCTAATTCTTGGGACTGAAAATAGGACTTAAATTTTCTATTAAAATTTGAAACATAAGGGGCTAACCATTTATTGCGGACGCAAAAAAGTCGTATTTTTATTACCCTCTGTTGCACTCCGTACATTTTTGGGACCCCCCTATGCATACATACAAATTAGCTTACTTGTCCCCCCTCCTCAACCGGTTGAAAAATTAATTTTAAGCCAGTGTCAAAATATATTGGTTTTACTCTGTGGGGCATTCTATAAATGACGTCACGCACCTAATTTGGTGTAGGGTCACACATTTGTGACGAGGTGTGAAGAGGGTAAGGGGGATATTCAAGAAATATGATGTCACATCAAAATGCTCAACTTAAAATAAAAGTTCCTAAAAAATATTTGATTGCTTGCAATTTATTTAATTACGTTTTCAATGGCTTCACATGTGTTAATGAATATTAGAGTGCCGCCTTACATTAAATACATATTTAAATGATGTAAAGTAATTTTCAACATGCTAATTTTCAATTTTAGAAAATATGGGTTTTTGNCTCAAGTTTTTTTGACAAAGTGTGACAAAAGATGTTGAGGCTAAAAATAGGCAAAAATAGCTGACGTCATTTATGGACAGCCCCTTTAAAATTTTTGTAACATCGTGTTTTTATGTTGAAATTATTGAAGAAATACAACAGCCCATTCAAATTTTATTGTCTTCAACAGTGCTTGAAGGGGTCATCCATACATGACGTCTCGTGCCTGGGGGTGGGGGGCGGAGAAGGGTCACACATTTGTGACGATGTAAGACTAGGGGGAGGGGTGGTGTTTAAGAACTTAAAATCACATCAAAATGTGCTACTTTAAATTTAAAGTTCCACTTGATTGCTTACAATTTATTTAGCTACATTTTCAATGGCTTCACACGTGTTACGCTGTTAGAGTGCAGACTTACATTAAATACATATTTCAATGACAAAAATTTAATTTGAAACGGTGTAATTTTCAATAAGCTTTTAGGGGGGCGGGTCAATCAAAGCTTTGTGACATCATATTGGATAGCGTGGTCTAAGTTTTGTGACGAGGGTGAAAAATCGACCAAAATCGTGTGACGTCATTCATGGATGGCAAAAAACTTTTAGAATATAACAATATAAGCAGTGAAATCACCATCCCGTTATGTTTATATAATGCCTGAAATGACAGTGGGCGAAAGAAAAACTTCTACTAATTTCAAGAAATGGAAATATAAATCAGACGGATATATTTTAGCAATGTGTAAATGTTTGGTCTGAAATATTAAATAATTAACATTTCAGAATTTCCTTTAAATTAAATTATAGAACATTATTGCATATCAGTCTTGACTCAGTCACGGATGCCGTTTGCAGTCTGAGTGGTTTACGTTACTAGGTTCAGTATTTATGCAAATTAAATTTGTTGTGCGTACGTGCACATTCAAAGGAGACCCCCCTCCCCGGTACGCATCCATACGCAAAATGCTATTTCGTTGAAGCCCTCCCCCCTGCTTGTGTATGTAATATATGGATGGCCCCTAATCAGAACTTGCTTTAGTCCTGTCCCAATCAAAAACATTGTTAAAGAATCATTGGGTTCACACTCAACATGTTTTGTTGACAATCATTGACCATGTTGTTACCATCCTTTACTACAGGGGGTGAGGGGAAGGTGGGGAAGGTCACTGACATACGAGGCTGGGACTCAGAGTCTGGCCGGAGTGTGGCCCATGTGACGTGGTCATCCGGCTCAACCAATGTGTATCGTATGGGACACAAAGGAAAGGTTGACCTCAAGTATATACATCCGACACCTGGGGGGACATACTACCGGGACCATTTACCAGTCTTAGGTAAGTCATTAGTGTTATCTGTTGAACTTGTTACCTGAATCATTTTGTTACCTGCATCATCATATACCTGCATCATCTCACCTTGTTACCTGCATCATCTCACCTTGTTACCTGTATCATCTCATCTTGTTACCTGTATCATCTCATCTTGTTACCTGTATCATCTCACCTTGTTACCTGTATCATCTCACCTTGTTACCTGCATCATCTCATCTTGTTACCTGTCTCATCTTGTTCTCACCTGTCTGTTGTATTTCACAGGGGAAATTGTTGAATTGGAGGGACCAGTCACACCTAGTCAGTTCAAAGTCGGGGACAAAGTACGCTGTGACCTTGACATGGAGATACTCAAACAGATGCAGGAAGGTCATGGTGGCTGGAATCCTCGTATGGCTGATGTAAGTTTAAATTTTCTGTAAAGGTCATGCTTATGGCTATATGGCTGGTGTAAGTTCAACTCTAAATGTGCCATAAGGTTTTTGGAAAATGTCTGCCCAAGTGCCGTAAGAATTTCCCAAATTGCGATTAACCGATTATGAAATTAAAAAAATTGTGTAAAATCCATTTATATTATTATTGTTATACTGACTTCATCTTTTAGGATAAGAATGGTTATTTTATGTATCCAAAAAACCGTTTTGAAACTATTTTTACCGGTAGTTTAGTACTTTTATTTTAGTAATAAAGTATAGCAAAATCATATCTTTGGAGAAAAAAAGTAAAAACTACGAAAAAACATCATGAATCAAGCGATATCACTAGCGAGGGAAACAGCGGCCATTGCCGGAAGTCGAAAACATCGTTTTTCACGCACTGAAGTGTTTTTATTTTCTGTAATTTTGTTTCTAAAGAGAGTTCTATCGAGTTGCACATTATTGCGCTTTGACACATTAAGAGTTAGATCTTCTGTGAAGATCATGTTTATGACTATATAGCTAAACAATTTTTAACCAAATAAACTAACATTATTATTTTTTTTTAAAAATGCCACAATACTACGATGCTGATGTGTTTTGAAAGATTGGCCAATGATGTTGAGGTCATTTTCAGTGATGACCAACAAGCAAAATATTTGGATGCAATCTCTTTTTTAACCCATTGGGGCTCACAAACTTTTATCAGGGTAGTGTGTTGTGTAACTGGGGAAACTAGAGTAGAATGTTATCCCGTGGACTTGGCATTTGGGTGGTTTTGTTTTGAAAGTATTCATGGAAGAAAGTTTTTAACATCAGGCACTTCTAGAACAATTAAGTGGAATATTGGTAGGGCATGTATGGGTGTTAGGACACGTATGAGTGTTAGGTAGGGCTGTTATCGATTAATTTAAAATTAACCGTTAACTTTTGAAAAATTACCAAATAATTAATAAATAATTTTGATTAAAGCTAAAAATAAGATGTATGACGTCATTAAACTGAAAATTTCAAGTGATGTAACAAAAACAGACAATGCTCATTTTTTAAATTTAGATATAAGTAGTTCAATAAAATGTCACTGAATTTGAATTTTGTTATTGTTTATTAAGTAAAAACAATTTTTAATTGTTGATGTCATTTTCCTTATAAAACAGCTTAGGGGCCGTCCATATAGTACGTCACCCTCCAGAGGGGGGAGGGGGTGTAAGTATGACAGTTTGTTACAGGGGGAGGGGGGTGTCTAGCCATGTGTGACGTCACGGTGTTTAATGTTAAATTTTAATTATTTTGTTAATAAAAATATATTTTTGTACGAAAGTGTGACGTACTTTATGGACGGCCCCTTATTTTAAAGTTTCCACTTTAAAAAAAATTTTTTTTAATGGAGAAGTTTTGTACATAAAAAAAAAGCAACTATTTTTAATTATTAATAATTCATTATTTATTGATAAATGGGTAATATCATTGAAAAGATTTTCCATAATTTTAATCGCTATTTTGTCAATTAAAATAATTTTAAGCGATAAAAATTAATAGATTAAAATAATTTTAATCGATAAAATTAATAGATAATTTTCGCAGCCCTAGTGTTAGGTCATGTATTAGTGTTAGGTCATGTATGAGTGTTAGGACATATATGACTGTTAGGAAATGTATGAGCGTTCGGACATGTATGAGCGTTCGGACATGTATGAGTGTTAGGACATGTATGAGCGTTCGGACATGTATGAGTGTTAGGACATGTATGAGTGTTCGGACATGTATGAGTGTTAGGACATGTATGAGTGTTCGGACATGTATGAGTGTTAGGACATGTATGAGTGTTCGGACATGTATGAGTGTTAGGTCATGTATGAGTGTTAGGACATGTATAAGTGCTCGAATATGAATTATTGTTAGGGAATGGATTTATATTATAACATTGATTTTTAAAATGATAATGGATCATTGCCTGGGCATGGGTCTATGTTTATATATTGATCAGATAAGTTGATTTGGTTTTCTTGTCACCCACATAAACTCACTGTTGTCCATATCCCCAGTACATTAACAAAGTTGGGACAGTCCACCGTATCACAGACCGAGGGGATGTCAGGGTCCAGTATGAAGGTTGTGCCAACAGATGGACCTTCCACACAGAAGCCCTGACCAAGGTACACAATCAGTTCACACATTTGCTTCAGCTCCACATGGCTTTATATGTACGGGCAATTATAAAACTATTTCAGACATCAAACAGTTAATTTTGTATCAACCCCCAACTGAATCTTTGAATTTTGGTTTGTTAGAGATTAGATTCTTTGATTACTATATGGAAATGTTTTGATTTTAAATCCTTTACACTAACTCATGGCGTCTGCTTGCTTGATTGATGCCTTGAATGCCGAAAAAAATTTGGATCGATTTTTAATCCACTTCGTCGTATGATAGTGAGCTGAAATTTTGCAGGCAGACTCATGCCGATGATAAAAATGATGTATCAAAATTTCAGATCTATCAAATGTACTGTAATAAAATTAAAGAATTTTTAGATTATCTCGATTTATCTATATGTAACATGTTCATTTTTGCGTAAGAGTGTCGCTGTGCATATTATATTGAATGACCCTTTTTAATACTTTCCTGTTGCACTGTGTGGTGCATATTATATTGACAATACCTTTTAAAAATATATTTCCGATCTGTAAATGTTAATGCAATTAATTGCTAATCTGTCTCGCGGTGTGCACTGTGTTAAATATGTTTTTAAAACCCTTTTCCTGTGATCAAATCGTGCTGAAATTTAGCAGGCAGACTGTAGACGTTTTTTTTACTGTAAATCCTTTATATATTTGAGACATAACTAAAATTTTTGAATTTTGGATTGTCTTGCAATGCAAAATATAATAAACATTCTTTTAGTTATGTCTCATATATGAAAGATTTATAGTCTAAACTTTTTTTTTAAATTTAAGATTAATTTTATTACAAACTCCAGTTTATCTCATAAATAAGAACTTGTAAGCTTACTGTGAGGATGCAAGGAACTTAAATTGTTTCCCATGTGAAACTGTAATAAAAACTTGTAAACTTACTGTGAGGATGCAAGGAACTTGAATTGTTTGCCATGTGAAACTCTAGTAAAAATGCAAGACCAGGCATAAACCATGTATTTAGGTTGCAATAATCTTCTGAATAGAAGATGTGTCTGAAATGTATAAGATCATGTAAGAACAATCAGCCATCCAGGAAATAATAGCCATACAGACAACAAAAGGGCAAAGACTGCATTATGTTAATATATGTCAATGATTAAAAACTAATTAAACAACATTGCTTCTAATGATAAACGTAGCTTATGTGTACTGTACTGTCATTTATGTGGTTGGTAGGATATGAATGTTTATTTAATACTTTTATGTATGGTATTATCTTTTTGTAAAGCGCTGTGAGCCAAGGTCCTTAATGGGGCTCCTTTGCCATATAAATTATCGATTTTTTATTTTTTTATAATTATTTATAATGATCCTAAAGAGAGGTAACCTCTGCAAACCAGAAAATGATGGATTATCTGAACCCTCTGTTTTAGAGTCTGAGCTGGTCTATTATTGAACATGATTTCAGGTCCACATGTTCCACACAGATGACTTTGTCAAAATCTCTAATGACCTTCAGGCGGTCAAAGCTTGGCAAGCTGGACATGGGGAATGGACAGATGTCATGAAAAATGTAAGTGAATTGTGGTCCCATAATAACCCTTCCTATTGTTCTTATAAAGTATCTCTAATGGAACTATAATGACTGTTTAACACTTGGTCCTTGAAGTCAAGGATTTAAAGAATGATAGTTTTATTACTGGAATTACAAGTGAAGATAAATTTGGTTAATTCTCAGTTTGTTCATTCATTCCAGACCCTTGGGAAAACTGGTATTGTTAAGAAAGTCTACGCCGATGGAGATCTGCGGGTGACGGTAGCCAATCAGGAGTGGACATTCAACCCCTTGTGTTGCACACTGGTGCCCCACGGTGCTGAGGACATGAACAACACACTGGGGTCATCACATGACCAGAGGACAGCCATGCGTAAGTTGATCCATCAAGTTGATCCATCATTCACTTGTGACCAATTTTTCCTCTTAGGTTCGTTTGTCCGTGTACAAAATCAGAAAACTTGTCAGGAAAATTGCACAGCATCCATTTTTTGTGCAATATTTGACAAAATTTCCTGCGCATTATTCTAAACTGCTGTGTGACACCGGTCAGATATCTGCACAGCCATGCAGCTTATAGAGAACATGGGTTGTGAGGTCATCAAAAGCTAGAGAGGTCAAGTCTGAGGGTCACTTCTTGTTATTTCTATTGTTGTATATAAGCTTTGTTTAATTAAGACATGAATGTTCAGCACTGAATGTTTATTGTTCACTAGAGAGGCTCTGTGAGACCAGTCACCACACTATTATAGGAGTATACAAATTATTATGTTACAACCTGTTAGCCAACTCAACTTTTATTCCAGCTGCCTTCACGTCCATCCTGGAGCAACTGGCAGAGCTGCGGTCATCTCATGGCCAGGAGACAGGCCCAGACAGGCTGGTGAGGGAGGCAGCCCAAGGTCATGTAGAGGTCGTTAGGGACATTCTTTCAAAATATCCTGACAAGGTTAGTGGAAAGAAGGTTTACTAAATTTTTTAATTATTTCAAGAAAACAGTATGTATTATTATTTGTACGGCCAATGTAACATATCTATGAGAGATCAATATCTCTTAGTGTATGATCACTATAAGACATCTATAAGAAATCAGTGTGGTGTATTTGTTAGGCCCCTTTAAATATTGATGTAAGTGCACTGCAGCCCACATCACACGAATGATTTTAAAAGGTTTCACCAAGTTTTGACCACATAGTAATAAATATTGAATAAATGTAATTGACATGACCTGACAGCTAACACGGTTCAGCTCTATCCTTGTCACAGTCTGACCTCACTAAGTTGAAAACAAACACCCCTATATCCAATTAATTGTTTGGTCCCAGCCAAATTCCATAAGACCAATGTATTTTAGATCTCCTTAACTCTAAGATTTTTTGGCTTCCAACCTCCTTAAGTTGATTTTTTCAAGTGTGTAAAACTAGTAAAAGTAAAAAATCTTAATCCCCCCCATCCCATTGTGGAGGGAGTCAAGTTTTGTGGGGAGGGGCTTTCTCGGTGGTGTTGGTATTTCAAAGCTGTCGGCTTCCTTTCATATCAGACACCGCCTCTACCTCCCATCAAGCCTTCTCGCTTGTATGGATGTTTCCCCTCACTCCTCCACCCCACCCCCCCCCCCACACTCACACACCCTCACAATATAAATATTGTCCTTGATTAATCTGTGCATACAACGTAACCAACTGTATTCGTACGGTGGAAGCTTTAAAAGATTGATTGAGATAAGTAAGGAAGTTCAACAGGTACTCGGGTACTTATTGGCATTGTGTTCTCATTGTCCCCTAACCCTGCAGTTTGTCTTGACCATCAGGTTGATCAACAAAGTTCAGGCAAAACTGCCCTGCAGGTGGCCAGTCACCAGGGTCACAGGGACATTGTCCAAACCCTGCTGAACGCCCGGGCCAGTCTGGAGGCTAAAGATGAGGATGGGGACACCGCCTTGCATTATTCAGCTTTTGGGTAGGTCCATCTTATGTTTTGGGTAGGTCCATCTTATGTTTTGGCTAGGTCCATCTTATCATTTGGGTAGGTACATCTTATGTTTTGGGTAGGTCCATCTTATCATTTGGGTAGGTCCATCTTATCATATGGGTAGGTCCATCTTATCATTTGGGTAGGTCCATCTTATGTTTTGGGTAGGTCTTATGTTGGTAATGTCAGTGCATTTTTGTTGCTATTGAAATTGTAAAGGTAGAATATCATACTGTTAGGCCCAGTTTTCCCTATTTTCAATCGTTCCCATGCAGCAACCAGCCAGAAGTCATGCGCCAGCTGCTGGAAAAGAAAGCCAACGTCGACTCTCTGAACAACGGAGGCTGTAGCACCCTCCACGTGGCTGTCAACAAGCAACACCAGGAGTGTGTCCGAGTCTTACTTAACTGGGGCTGTAACGTCAATATACAGGTAACACCTAACTGGGGCTGTAACGTCAATATACAGGTAACACCTAACTGGGGCTGTAACGTCAATATACAGTTAACACCTAACTGGGGCTGTAACGTCAATATACAGGTAACACCTAACTGGGGCTGTAACGTCAATAGACAGTTAACACCTAACTGGGGCTGTAACGTCAATATACAGTTAACACCTAACTGGGGCTGTAACGTCAATATACAGGTAACACCTAACTGGGGCTGTAATGTCAATATACAGGTAACACCTAACTGGGACTATAATGTCAATATATAGGTAACACCTAACTCTCTCCGTAATGTCAATATCCCCCAGATATGCATTGAAACTGTCCACTTGTACCCAAGGTAACCATACAGTCACACTCCAGCCTGAAACAAGGGGAGTAACCAGAGTTAGTGCCAGCTGAAAATACCACCTGTTATATTGGGCAACTACTGGCAGTAGTAAAGTCCCTTTTTCAGACCATGAAGGCCTATTAGGGCTAGTGAAGTAGCGTTCACAGGTTTTTTAGCCGTACCGAAGAATTGTGTGACTAACACAATGCCCGGCTGCCTTTACTTTCCCCAACCAATGTAAGGTACCCTTATTAAGCTGGGTGAACTCAGGGGCATTGCCAGGACCGAGGCTCAAACATGTTACTTTCGGTACGACAGCTGAGCGCGCTACAGCTCGACCATCGTGGCCAGTTTGGTGCACCTCTTCTCTGACTAAATGATAAGAGTTGACACAAGTTGTTTGTTACCCTCCAAATAAAGAGTAAACCAAGATTTGTTCACACATCAAAAGAGGCGTGAAAATGAAAATAAAAGAAACATTTTTACTAATTCTTTCCAAAGCATACAATACAATAATACTAATTGACCAAGTATTCATTGATGATAATACCTGTGTACAGTTTGTCTCTACAACTCTTGTAATACCTCTGTACAGTTTGTCTCTACAACTCTTGTAATACCTCTGTACAGTTTGTCTCTTGTTATATTTCAGGACGCCTACGGGGACACAGCCCTGCATGACGCCATCGGTAAAGAGAACCACGTCATCATTGAGATGTTGGTCAACTACGACAAGATAGACTTCACTCTGAGGAACAAGCGGGGCTTCAACGTCTTACATCACGCAGCTCTCAAGGGAAATGTCTTGTAAGTTGTTAGGGAAATGTCTTGTAAGTTGTCAGGGAAATGTCTTGTAAGTTGTTAGGGAAATGTCTTGTAAGTTGTCAGGGAAATGTCTTGTAAATTGTTAGGGAAATGTTTTGTAGTTGTGTAAGTTGTCGGCTGGGAAATTGTTTATTTTTTATGCTATGGATGTTCTTGCATAAAAATTTTTCTCAGTGTTATTTACATACAGGCTGAAAAATTACTGCAATTGTGTCTTTTCTGTTGAGTGTTTGTACAGTGTTGGATGACATAATTAATGATTAAATTTGTATTGTATGTATCCAGTGCCACAGAAAAAATTCTCCAAAAATGTGGCCAGATTGTGGACATGAAGAAAGACGATGGCTTCTCCTCACTTCACCTGGCCGCCTTGAATGGTCATAAAGATGTAGCTGCTACGTTACTGCAGGTAAACACACTTAGACTGGCTTGTCAGTGACAACTTTTTAACAGCGTGGGCTTTAGATGTATTTGATCTTTTGTTAGCTCCTTGTTGTTGTGATGACATTGACTACATGGCCAACTGTTGGGATGACATTGACTACATGGCCAACTGTTGTGATGACATTGACTACATGGCCAATTGTTGTGATGACATTGACTACATGGCCAATTGTTGTGATGACATTGACTACATGGCCAACTGTTGTGATGACATGGACTACATGGCCAACTGTTGTGATGACATTGACTACATGGCCGGCCAACTGTTGTGATGACATTGACTACATGGCCAACTGTTGTGATCACATTGACTACATGGCCAACTGTTGTGATGACATTGACTACATGGCCAACTGTTGTGATGACATTGACTACATGGCCAACTGTTGTGATGACATGGACTACATGGCCAACTGTTGTGATGATATTGACTACATGGCCAACTGTTGGGATGACATTGACTACATGGCCAACTGTTGTGATGACATGGACTACATGGCCAACTGTTGTGATGACATGGACTACATGGCGGCCAACTGTTGTGATGACATGGACTACATGGCCGGCCAACTGTTGTGATGACATGGACTACATGGCCAACTGTTGTGATGACATGGACTACATGGCCAACTGTTGTGATGACATTGACTACATGGCCAACTGTTGTGATGACATAGACTGAGCCAATGCCTGGACAGCTGGGTAGCGAAGTCAATAGTGCGCTCGCCTTACAAACTGAGGGGCGTAGGATCGAGCCCCATTAAAAGCCACTATAAAAATGTTAAGAAATGTCTATCAATAAGAAAGTCCTCCACTGACCGGGAGAGGGATGGGCGCTGCCAGTGTCTACCAATGCCAGAGAATGTTCAAATGGAAATATTAGAACCCCCTACGACCTCGGAAAAAAGAGGTTATTGGACCCAATGTCTGGGTCCAACTGACCCAATGTCTGGGTCCAACTGACCCAAATTCTGGGTCCAACTGACCCAATGTC
>MUZC01004629.1:762464-832680 GCA_002072015.1 Radix auricularia | reverse complement strand
TCTCCAACTGACCCAATGTCGGGGTCCAACTGACCCAATGTCTGGGTCCAACTGACCCAATGTCTGGGTCCATCTGACCCAATGCCGGGGTCCAACTGACCCAATGTCTGGGTCCATCTGACCCAATGTCTGGGTCCAACTGACCCAATGTCTGGGTCCAACTGACCCAATGTCTGGGTCCAACTGACCCAATGTCTGGGTCCATCTGACCCAATGCCTGGGTCCAACTGACCCAATGTCTGGGTCCAACTCACCCAAATTCTGGGTCCAACTGACCCAATGTCTGGGTCCAACTGACCCAATGTCTGGGTCCAACTGACCCAATGTCTGGGTCCAACTGACCCAAATTCTGGGTCCAACTGACCCAATGTCTGGGTCCAACTGACCCAATGTCTGGGTCCATCTGACCCAATGTCTGGGTCCATCTGACCCAATGTCTGGGTCCAACTGACCCAATGTCTGGGTCCAACTGACCAAATGCCTGGGCTGAATGAAATTTAAAAAAACCCACTATTTTGTGTGTTTGTTCTTTATGTCAATCTCACTCCTACATGGGGTCAAAGAATGACAATCTTTCAATTAATGACACTTGACTGATCTAGTGATTAACTTGTCTCAAAGAATGATGATCTTTCAATTAATGACACTTGACTGATCTAGTGATTAACTTGTCTCAAAGAATGATGATCTTTCAATTAATGACACTTGACTGTTCTAGTGATTAACTTGTCTCATAGAATGATGATCTTTCAATTAATGACACTTGACTAATCCAGTGATTAACTTGTCTCAAAGAATGATGATCTTTCAATTAATGACACTTGACTGATCTAGGGATTAACTTGTCTCATAGAATGATGATCTTTCAATTAATGACACTTGACTAATCCAGTGATTAACTTGTCTCAAAGAATGACAATCTTTCAATTAATGACACTTGACTAATCCAGTGATTAACTTGTCTCAAAGAATGATGATCTTTCAATTAATGACACTTGACTAATCCAGTGATTACCTTGTCTCATCTCTCAGTATGGGGCAGAAATTGAAATTCGCAACAACCGCCAGCAGACCCCACTTCTCCTGGCAGTGTCTCAAGGTCACACATCCATCATCGAGCTTCTCGTCAGCAAGGGAGGTAATGTCAACGTAATGGACGAAGACGGGGACACCTGCCTGCACCTGGCTCTGATGAGGCAGACGGTGGCCACAGAGAAGGACCACTCACCCATGCTGGAGGCCGTAAGTAGTCAGTAGATCTAAAGATGGTATCTAGGTCAGGCTGTGGTCTCAGAGAAGGACCACTCACCCATGTTGGGAATGATGGTTGGGGAATCTAGTGATGGTATAATAATAATAGGGCTGCGGAAATTATCGATTAATTTCTCGATTAATCGGTAAAAAAATTTTATCGAGTAAAATTATTTTAATAGTTAAAATATCGATTAAATTGAAGAGGTTGTTTTAAATATTTTTTCTGATTATCCATAAATGATTAGTTATTAATAATTAATAATAGTTTGCTTTTTTACGTACAAACTTCTCCAAAAAAAAAAAGATTTTCCAAGTGCAACTTTAAAATAAGCTCTTATATTTAAATTTAAAAAAATGTTAATTGCCTGTTTTTGTTACTTCCCTTGAAATTTTCAGTTAAATGACGTCATTCATCTTATTTTTAGCTTAATCAAAATTATCGATTAATTATTCTGTAATTTTTCAAAAGTTAACGATTAAATTTTAATTAATCAATAATAGCCCTAAATAATAATAATAATAAAATGATCATTTATATAGCGCTGTAACCCAGCAAGGAGCCGTGCTAGGTCAGGAGTTTGAAATGGGTGGAACTGATGTGGTAATTATTTTTAGTGAAAAGTGGGAACTTCTGAAGAAACAATGTCTTCATCAGTGCCAAGACAGACAGGCGAAATGTTGACTTAGAACAGACTGGTTAAATGTTGACTTAGAACAGACTGGCTAAATGTTGACTTAGAATAGACTGGCTAAATGTTGACTTAGAATAGACTGGCTAAATGTTGATTTAGAATAGACTGGCTATATGTTGACTTAAAATAGACTGGCTAAATGTTGGCTTAGAACAGACTGGCTAAATGTTGACTTAGAATAGACTAGCTAAATATTGACTTAGAATAGACTAGCTAAATATTGACTTAGAATAGACTGGCTAAATGTTGATTTAGAATAGACTGGCTAAATGTTGACTTAAAATAGACTGGCTAAATGTTGGCTTAGAACAGACTGGCTAAATGTTGACTTAGAACATACTGGCTAAATGTTGACTTAAAAGAGACTGGCTAAATGTTGGCTTAAAATAGACTGGCTAAATGTTATCTTAGAACAGACTGGCTAGATGTTGACTGAGAACAGACTGGCTAGATGTTGACTGAGAACAGACTGGCTAGATGTTGACTGAGAACAGACTGGCTAGATGTTGACTTAGAACAGACTGTCATACTGACTTCATCTTTTATTTTAAGAATTTTTAGTTTACATATCCAAACGGCCGGGCTTACTACTATCAAGAAGGGGGAAAAAACGTAAAAGCTACCAGAAAACTTCGCAAACCGAGCGAATACACGAGCGAGGCAACCAGGGCCACTTCTGGAAGTGGAATTCATCTTTCATGCATTGAAGAGTTTTTACTTTGAGTAATTTTGTTTCAAAAGAGAGTTCTATCATGGCGCGCTTTACCATTCTTTGGTAACCGAGGCTAGGTGTGCATTAGCGTGTTTTGTCAATATAAACTTTGATAGACTGGAGAGATTTGATCTTACCGACTGACCTGATGAATGATAGTTTTTAAATTTGATGTTATCCATCATCACTTTTTTCCCCAGATTCGCAGCCAGCTGGGTATGGGAGAGAAAGAGGACCAAAACGGTGCTGCCATTGCGTGTTACCTGGCACAGCAAGGCGCCAGTCTGGACAAGAAGAACCATCAGGGGAAGACACCCTTGGATATTATCAATGACATGAAGATCTCGGAGGTCATACAGCAATTTGCCAGTGCATTGTACGTCACACGTCTCTGATCTTTGTTTTTGTTTTTTAACTTGGCCATTGTCTATACCGCTGTGATGTACCTGTCGTAACTAGTGTGAATATTTGTAATCAGAGGTGTCACTAGGGTTGGTGTAGCTCATGGTGTCACCCCCTCACAACTCAGACCTCCCCCAAGTCTGACTCTGTGAAATAATGTGAACATACATAATTTTACACTTTGGTGTCACCCATTGTGATGATGTCACATGGTGCGGTCCGCACCCCCTTAGTGACGCCTCTGATTGTCATGATTTGCCCTGACATGACTAATGTAATTGTTGACCCCTCATCTCCCCAGCACCCTGAAGCAGCAGAAGAGCAACGAGCAGAAGCTGAAGCAGGTTGTGCAGGAGTGTGAGGTCTGCTGTACTGTGACCGCCCTGGTGACCTTTCAACCCTGTGGCCACAGTGTGGCTTGTGTGGAGTGCTGTGCTAAAATGAAGAAGTGTTTGACCTGTAAGGAACTCATTGAAGGCAGGTTAACACAAGGTGGGTCTGATTGGATGTGTCGGAGGCTTTTCTTTGTTGGGATCAGGGGATCAATCCTGGCTGCAGTTATTTACAAGTTTGAGTTTTTATATTGTTTAATAAAAAATTTTTCTTTTTAAAACTCATTAGCCCCAGATGCGACTTAATGTGTCTTTAAATGGGTCCAGACTGATGTGTCTTTATAGAGGGGTCCAGACTAGACCTGTCAACGGGTACCCGGGACCCGGGTACCCGTTGCCAAGCAATTACCCAGGTAGTAAAATTGCGCTCGGGTACCCATGAAAACAGTGCTGTAATATTTTTACCACCAGTGTTTGAACTATGGCTCTTCTGTGTTCAAATTTTGGCTTGCAAATAATTTATCAAACTAAAGCTTTTGGTCTCAAATATATACTTTAAAATACGTCTTAACATGAAAACGCTTAAAAAGAAATAAGTGTTGAACGGAAATAAAACACGGTCCCGACAAACTACAAAGTATTTCGATACACTTTTTTCCCAGGAACACGAAACAAAATTCATTTAAAACAAAAAGGTTCTAGCTCTTTGAATTGTTCCAGTATGGAAAATCAGACACACAATGGTGATAAATAGTATTAACTAGAAAGTGCTAGAAAAGAACTTGGCTTTGAAATACGCCGCTCATCTTTGTTACCGATTGAACGAGCCAATGTTGTTTATCTAATCCCCTTCCCACACTGACACGTGCCTCCACTCTTATCTCCACCATTCTTTTTTTTTAAATAGTTTAATCTTGGAATGATTTTCAATATAAGAACAAAAATAAATGGTGGGGTTGGGTCGGTCCACTCAATATGACATAAAATAGGACACAAGAGTGATAACTAGGAAGGGCTAAAAATTATCTTGGCTTTGACGGAAATACGCCGCTCATTTTTGCTACCGATTGAGATGTGCCAATTTCTTTGATCTATCCCCCCCCCCACTAACATATGTCCCCAATCCTATCCCCACCATACTTTAAAAGAAATAAACACCTGCAATATTCTTTTTTTTTTTTGGTTGCTTTCATTAATTTATTTTTTATTTTATTTTTTTATTATTATTTTTAAAAAATAATAATTTCAATCATTGAACAATCTTCACTGTATTACAAAAATAAATGCTGTTGGATGGGTCCACTAAGTAGGGGCAAGTTCTAAAAAGTTTAGTTAATTAAAACAGTTGTCAGCTACAGCTATGAACAAGAAATAACCCGCCATAGGATTAGCGCTCTCCCCCACCTTAAAAAAAATCACTTTAGCATCCCCCTGCTCATTGTTTTTACACCACTGTACTGCAAGTAGTTTTTTATTGTCATCATTTCACATCGCTGACTTATACATCAAAATTTGCATTTCCACAATAAACAAAGAAGTAAAAGACTAAAATAGTAGTAATAGCGGGCGAAAAAAATAAAGCATTTCGAACGGGTAACCCGGCTACCCATGGAAATTTTGGACAGGTACCCGGGCAGCATTTTTCAACAATATTGACAACCCTAGTCCAGACTCATGTGTCTATATAGGGGTCAAGACTGATGTTTATTCGCATAGCTGCACACTCTCACATTTTTAGTTAAAATTACATAAAAATCTTGCTTCCTTCTGAGCTTACGGCTATTGCTGATTCTACGATATTTTAATAAAACATACCAGATGTTTCTATCTAGTTTCACTTTTGATCCCTGTGTGATTTTGTTTGATTTCGCTATCAGGTATTCACTAGAGGTGCCAAAAATACGTTATCATTTTTAATTGTCCTTTTTTCTCCATTGCATGTTATAGTTATACAGTTTTCTAATTTTATTAAACCTAATTCATTACTTGATGAATTCATGAAATTAATTATTTAATATTTTTAAGATGAACCAATAATTTAGAACAAGAAAATCATTTTTGGAACGGAATCAAAAGATTAATGACATTGCTTCCCTTTTATCATGAATATGAAGTAGATATGGAAGTAGTCCTTCACTTGTGTTCCTTGTAAAAAAAAACTGTAGGTAATAAAGTGATTTCCTCACTTGTTGTTATTCCTGCAGAAGGTAAACCACTGAACCCATCTGAGCTGGCCGCTAGAAACGAGGAGGCTGTGCTCAAGAAGAAATTACAGGAGCTGGAGGACACCATCATATGCCCCATCTGCATGGAGCGCCACCGCAACCGCGTGTTCCAGTGCGGCCATGCCACGTGTGGGGTCTGCGCAGAGTCGTTGAAAAACTGCCCCATTTGCAGGAAGTTGATCAAACAGAAGATCAACCTGTTTTGAAATTTAGGCCACGGCCCCATCAAGCTTGAGAACTGACCATCAACAAAACCCTCACCCTCCTCGCGTGCCGCTTCTTTCCTTGTCCAGATCTGATTGCTGTAGGTTTACAGGTCAGCTTGACCCAGCTGACAGACGTGTCATGTGACTGGCTGACAGAAATGATTTGCTCTTCACCTTATTAATATTTCTTTAGTCACAGTAGCCTCACTCTGTTAGGTTAATAAAACTGACCAAATTTTGACATCTTTACCACATTATATGGACATCCACTTTTGGTCTCTGTAGAAGATGTTCAGTTGCTAACATTCCCTCCAGCAAGTCCTATGTAGAAATAAGGACATGAAAATGTTTGTAAACAACTGTTCCGTAGATGGAGGAGACTTTGTTATTACATCAGACAACTGGTTAATCATTGGTATGTACCCAGAGGTTTAGGTGGTATGTTATGGGGGTATGCTATTGTTATGACAGATGTAATGTGTTAAGCAGAGGTTCTCAGACTAGAGGTGCTAGGTTGTTCTAGCTTTCACTCAGTTGACTAAACTCATCATATCAGACACTAGACATTATTTGTATAAAAATAAGAAATTGTAATTGAATGTCAGTTCTTACTTAGAAGGTCTTTGATTGTCCCCACTATGCACAAGACTCGTTACTGCCAAGCAGAACACTGCATCCACTCTAGCACAGGTTTGAGATTTCTGATATACATAGCGAAGATGGTATTATCCCAGCAGACATTCTCTATAAATGATCAAGGAAACCCTATCATGGGACTGGAGTCAGCCAGCCTCACTGCCATGTGACCAAACATTCAACACCAGGAATTTACAAAAACTTTACTCTTCTTTTAAAAAAAATTTCTCCACCTTCTTTTTTTATGTGTCTTAAATAAAAACAATTGATGACACATAAATTGCAAAGAGAGAAAGTAATGTGTTTGATTGTGAAGATTTTTTTTAAACAAAATAGTAAATGACTGCTGTCTGGAAGAGTGGTCTCCTCATTTATTCATGTTGGTTTTGTTAATTTATTGATAATGCAAACCACATTCAAAATGTGAACTTGTGCTTAAAATGTATTCAGTCCTGGTTTCTCCTCACAGGCTTAAAAATAACGTGTGTGTGTTTTTTTTCTCTTGTACATAATTTCTCATAATTAGGGCTGCGGAAATTAACAATTAATTTCTTGATTAAGCGGTAAAATGTTTTATCGATTAACACTATTTTAATCGATAAAATAGCGATTAAAATTAAAGAAACATTTTTTTTTTTTTTAAATTCTATTTATTAATAAATGATAATAGTTTGTTTTTTCCGTAGAAACTTCTCCATTTAAAAAAAAGATTTTGAAGTGTAAACCTTAAAATAGGCTAGTTCATAATTTTACTTAATTAACAAAAACAAAATTTAAACTCATTGACATTATATTGAACTAATTATATTTGAAAATAACAATATTATTATTTTTTATTAAATACTTAAGTTATAAAAAAATGCCCTAAAACTGAAAGGGCACAAACTGAAGGAAAACAACATAGTGAAAAAAAGTGATTATGATGTCTTAGAAAGAAATTCATAAATTTTTAACTATTTGGAATAAAAAGATGATATTTATGTTTTTTTAAATCATCAAGCAATTTCTATACAGCTGTATTACTTTATAAATTATATTTTTAAAATTAATTTGAAATTTTCATCCAAGTGCTTAAACTTTAATGTGTTATTTCCCTTATCTTTATTACTAACTATGTTTAAAAAAATTATACTGACTTTATATATTTTTATAGTTGAATATTAAGTTAAACTAAAACTTGTAATAGTAATATGTTAATTAAAAATCCTGATTCTTTTTTTAAAATATTTATTTAAAAAATAGTTGTAATTGTTTTAAGTTTTCAAACATAGTTTTTTTTACAACTCATTAGACCTTTATGGAACATGTCTTAAAATAACACTTGAAAATTACACTTTGGGGCCATCCATATATTTCGTACACAAGCAGGGGGAGGGGGGTCTTCCAAAAATGGCATTTTACAAATGGTTGTACACACAACAAATTTCATTTGCATAATACCAAGCCTAGTAACGTAATGCGCTCAGACTGCAAACTGCATCCGTGACTGACTAAGTCAAGACTGATAAGCAATAATGTTTTATAATTTAATGCAAAGGAAATTCTGAACTTTTAATTATTTAAAAGTAATTAATATTTTATTCAGACCAAACGTTCACACATTGCTCAAATTTATCCCTCTGATTTATATTTCCATTTCTTTAAATTAGTCGAAGTTTTTCTTTCGCTCACCGTTGTCTCAGCCGTTATATAAACATAACCGGATGGTGATTTCACTGCTTATATTGTTATATTTTTATGCGATTTTGGTCAATTTTTACTTCCCCCCTCGTCACAAAACTAAGACCCCGCTCTCCAATATGACATCACAAAGCTTTGATAATTAACGACCACCCCCAAAAGCTTATGGGATAATACCACGTTTCAAATTACATTTTATGTCATTGAAATATGTATTTAGTGTAACAAATATCAATAACATGTGTGAAGCCATCGAAGACGTCATTAAATAAATTGCAAGCAATCAAATATTTTAGGGGAACTTTATTTAAAGTTGCGCATTTTGATGTGACGTCATATTTCTTTAACACCCCCTTCACCCTCTTCACACGTCACAAATGTGTGACCCCCCACCCCTTTAGGCGCATGATGTCATTAATGGACTGCCCCAAAGAGTAAAAACAATATAATTTGACTCTGGCTTAAAATTAATTTTTCAACCAGTGGGGGAGGGGGGTAGCGAATTCGTGCATGGGGATGGGGTCACAAAAAATGTATGGAATAGAAGGGAAAAGGGGTACGAAAAATACAACTTTTTTTGGATAAGTAATATATGGGTGGCTCCTTATCAATATTTTCCATTGTTAATATGCAGTTTTTTTTTCCATCGTATGCATAACTTTGATTACATTTTTTTTTTTTGCTTTTATAAACAAAACTTAGTTCTAAAAGTTGTTATTTTTTAAAATAGGGGAAATAGCTCAATGTAACAAAAAATGTAAATTGTTTTTTTTTTGTTACTTCCCTTGATATTTTCAGTTTAATGACATCATAATCTTTATTTTAGCTTTAATCAAAATTATCGATTAATTTATCAGTAATCTTTTCAAAAGTTAACGATTAAATTATTTAATCGTTAACAGCCCTACTCATAAACTATATGCATAAATATATATAATATATATATTTGTGTTACATACATGGATATAAATGGTTTAAATATGGCTGCCATGTAGTTGTTTAGGCTCATTCCCATGGAAACTTTTAGAATTATATCCATCTGGAGGCTTATAGCAACCCACTTTCACTTTTAGACCTATAATACTATAAATGATAAAGTCTAGTTAACAGTGTTGCTATAACCTGTCTGGCTCTAGGACTAAGATTTAGTGTTTTCATCGAGTCCACTTACCACAGTTAAAGGACATTTTGAATAGCATGAAGTCTGATTGCTTTCTTTAAACTGTCTTATAAGACATAATTGATCATTATAAATGACAAACTATTTAAAATTCAAATGAAATGAACAACTCAAACTTCAAAACACCAACTCAAAGTGAAAACTTGTTTTTTTTTTTTAAAAACCTACTTCTCTCATCATTGTTTCAGACCCCACCCTACATAAATGCATTCACAACTTAACCTCAAGTAGCCTGGTAACTTATACTTCCCAATATGACACAACTACTCCCCCCTCCCTCGGGTGGGGCTACAGGGTGGACAGATTTTCATTGATAGTGTCTGGGAAAATTTAAGAAATGAATTATGAGAATATATTCTGAAGATTATAATTTTAAAATATTATATAGAAATTATGTTGATATTTTACGGGAATTCATTTTATATTTACACTCTATAAACTAGGATAAAATAAGCCCAAGGACCACAACACTCTTTTACCAATTATAAAATCCACATTAGATCATCTGTATACAAGTTGTAATAAATGGTTATTGTACTTTGGTTTTAAAGTTTATGTGGGTCACATGTTTTAATCAAAAAAAAAAAAAAAGAATTTGAAATTTAAATAGAAATATTAACCATTTAACATTAGCTTTACTTTATGTGATGAAATTGAAATTACCACTAAAAAAAAAAGTCTAACCATGTGTGGGAAATGGGGTTACAGCTAAAACTTTTTTTTTCATTTATAATAAAATATTTATTCAAAATGAATCCCTTGTAGTTTCAGAAATTCCTTATAAATATTTTTACCTGTTGACTCAAAGGTAGAAATATCAATGTGTACAGAATGCAATACTTTTGTCATTGCTAGTCATAACCGACATATAATATGAGTTAGTTATCCAAACTGTGGATCTAACTATGGGGATATCATTTACTTGTACAATACTTTTGTTGGTTGAATGCATTAAGTTAAACATGTTTCATTTATTTGTACAATACTTTGAATGCAGTGAAACTTTTTATAATTAAATTAAATTTTTCTTGAGATGAGGAAAACTTCATTCCTTATTATTGAGGTTTAGCAGCATCTCAGGAAATGAGAAACTATAAAATAATGCCATGTATCATGTATGACATAGTTTTGATTGAAGATAGTTTCTCATTGGTCTGCTTTTCTTTGTTTGTTCAGGATACTTATCGCCATTATCAAGTTTGTACTCATTTCACTTTAAATTTGTAAAATTCATTATGCGGGTAAGGGAAAATTGATCCATTAAAATCATTGTGTGTATATTTCATTAATGATATATATCTTGTAAAAAGTTGTAATTACAATTAATTTGTTCATTTAAAAATATGCTTTTTTTCCTTTTCTTAGTTTGTTAATTTTGTTTAAAGTTTCTCACTGGAGCTCTCATTTAACACAACATACAATAATTCAACAAATATTTTTTTAAAGACATATTTTAATAGTCGACTATGACTAACAAACGCACAAGTAGGCAAATAATGTAATGGTTCCACCATGAGAGCACATCAAGCTAAAGTTGTTGTCATTGAATAGATCTGTATGTACACAACCCAATGGATGATGGATGGATCATTTAGTATTTAGAGCCAAAGATGAAAATGACATTCAAAATGGATTAGTCGGTGTACATACATATTATAGGACTGAACAAAACACACAAGTTTTGTTTTTTTTCTTCAAATACCATAATATTCACCACCAGGAATTTAGTCCAAATCCAGTGTTCAGTCAGTTTGTTTTTGTACAAACACAAATTATTGACAAGTTATATATTTTATCAAAACCTGTTTTAAAAAAAAACATTCAGCAAAGAAAAGGGACAGTTAATAATCTTTGTAGCTAGTTCTAACTACCTTGTATATTATGTAACCATGGATTGAAAATATTCCCATAAAACTGAACTCTCTCCTTTTTTAACTACATGATTTCTATTATAACTGTAACAACTACCCTTATTTAGTGAAATGGTAACTGAAATTAAAAATAATGTAATAGAAAGTCAAATGGCCACACATAAAATCAAGTGTCTTATTTTTATACATACTTCAATAAAGTAAGGAAAAATTCTTACAATAGAACTCAGTTACCCATGTAATAAAAAAAAATAAAGTTCTTTTTGGTAAAAGAATGCCAGGGAATAATTAAAATATTTATTATGATTCTAGACAATGTAAAGGCAGTAAGTAAAAAGGTGAAACAGAAAAAAAAATACTTCTGTCAACAATGATTAATATGGTAAGCATGTTAGAAATCCATTTACGATTTAACAATTCCATCTAGGATCAACCAACGATTTAACAATTCCATCTAGGATCAACCAACGATGGCCATGTCACTTAATAGTCAGCTCCACTAAGAGACTTCAATTTATATTTATTTATCACCAAAACATTCTTTACCATTTCAATATTTAAGTGAAATTTTTTTAACAGAATAACATTACTTAGCCTTTTGAAAAATCAAAAATATAATAAAATAATTGCACACTTTCGTGTATTACAAGATCACAATAGAAATTGTTTTAAATCATGGCTTTTGAATTCAATAACAAGCATTATATAGTCATTTGGGTTTGTTTTTTTTTTAAATATATATATAATAATAAAAGAACATTTTCTCCAAGAACACATGACTCAGGCTTTCCCTCTAGAGTTCAAATTAATTATGAGACACATCTTACTTTTAAGTAACAATTTTAAGCCCAGGTGGCGTAACCCTATTATATTTGGACAACCCACACACGTGTGAGACATTAGGAGCATCTACTCACAAACACATGACTTGTAGTCCTCACAGCCACAGAGACAGGCCAAGAAATGGTGAGTTCCAAGAAACTGCTACAAAAAATAGTTTTAACACTTCTTACATGAAAAGAGATTTAAATTATTTTTTTAAAAATACAAATCAACTGTCAAGGAGCCAACCTTGTCATAAAAATTTAAGGGGGGAAAATTCAGACTTGTAGCCTGGGAGGGTAAAACATGAATTCTTTAACTGCAATGAAAATTGAAAAGTTGACCAATAAAATGTTTGATTCAACAGAAGCAAACAATAAATCAGCTCTGGTCATAGGAAGAGGATGAGTCCTGGCAGAAACTGAACATTACAATAAACTAAGACAGAAACAAATTGAGATTAAGACAAACTTAGATGTTTTTACTGACAAGATGTAAATTTTCTTGTCAAGCAACAATTTTTTTTACTCCAACATTTGGATTCTCTCCCCCCCCCCTCCCACCCCCAACAAAAACACACACAATATGAAAACATAGAAATAACAATTCTCCTGTGACCTTTTTGTAAACTCCTTATAAAGTCTTATTGTGGTGCTATTTTGGGTAGTTTTGCTTCTCAAGTGAAAAGTAATCATTATCTATCACAATCTTAGAGTGTTTACAACTTTCATATTAAGTGCCCTGCCTTCACCACTGAGATTTTCTTCATTAAACCAAACAACTTGTACATCAATCAAAATAAGAAAATGACAATTTGTAAAGTTTTATTAACATTCCAATACCTCAGGAAGTTTAATAATTTTGTACAGATAAGAGGAAAATACTGAAGAGAGGAAATGGTAGTCACCAGTTACAAGGAGTGCAGCACCAAGGCTGGCATGGGGAGTTCAGGATTAATGTGGTATCATACATTTCAAATACAGAATTTCTGCAAACACAGGCACCACCAGTCAGTCACTAAACAGACAAACTACCAGTCAGACACACCATATTCAAGTAGATAAATGCCACTGGTCTGTAGATTCATGATTAGTTTTAGCTGAAAAAAAGTCAACACAAAAATTTAAAAAATGCAGTGTATCAATAAGCCACTAGCAACAGGGGCCTGGGCCCCTCTCTGCCCCTAACAACATGGACCCAAGCCCCTCTCTGCCCCTAGCAACATGGGCCCAAGCCCCTCTCTGCCCCTAGGCTAACTGGCTACCAGCTAGTGGGACATTGCAAGAGGCCAAAACAAGGTCTGATGGCACAGCTGTATGATTGTTGCCAGACATTCCAACAAGTTTACTCCAACCAATATTAAAACCAGATAGAAACTCAGGCCAAAAATTAACACCTTCAAGAGACATCCATTAACTTCCACATAAACTTGCTTGGCCCTCAGAATTCATGATGGGATAGCTGGGGAGGGAGAGAGGGGATGTTAATATGAAATGATAGACACTATGGTTGGACCTGTCATAAGTAGAAACGATGGTCTGAACATATAAAGTGCATGCCCTTCCCACAACAACTAAATTTGTTGTTATGCCTGATAACAGGTGTAAAGATGTTGATGAAGCTACTAGTCTTCCCCAGCAATTCTACATGAATTTTGTATTTTTTTCAAACAGACCAAGTAAATCTGGACTCAGTGGTAGTGCTAGAAACATAAAGAAACAAAACATTTGTTTCAATTGCCGGCTTTGGCTTTAGCTTTTAATGTTAGTCAACTCTTAGTTGTTTTTCTTGTAGCATTTAATCTCAAGTCTAAGGATTAAGCTATCATAATCCTAAAACTCAAAGTTTCACATGTGAGAAATTTGGGAAGAATTGAAATCACAATCTGTAACATTTTCTTTTTTAACCAACAAAAATTATCAAAATTAAAAAATCAATTAAAAAAATTTAATGTATTACTTGTATGCCACTATAAGGTAGAATTCAATTAGATTGAGAGCTTATAATTCGTTGGAACAAACACTTATAATCTATCCTTTAAAATGCAATATAATTCAATAAAACTATAAGCCAAATCTAAATTAATATGATCTTAGCAAAGGAAAAAACAACAACTTGAAACAGATGATAATTGTTAAATTTCTCAACAAGCCCCAAATGGACAAGCTAGAACCAGGCCTTAAAGTGCTTCAGCTAAAGACAATCCAAACAACCGGAAGTAGAAGACATCCAAGCCAACATATCTAATACAAACAAGATTATGTTTAGTTTGTGCTGCTAAAAGCAGGATTCAGTTACATATGTATATATCATATATATATATAAGATCTGGTCATCCAAACAATAAAATAAATCAAATGGTCTCTTATTTACACAAGCATTAAAGTCACAACAGTTAACTACATGGCATAGGGAGACAAAATAGTTTTGGGTGTGGGGGAGAGGGGGCTGGATACATACCATAACAATAGATAGATATTTATTATATAATATAATATAAGTCAGTCAGAAAATGTTGGATGTACAAAATCATGTAAAGCAACAAGCAATCTATGTTTTTGTTAGTTAGGCAACATCATAAAATAATCATGTATATAATAGAACCATTGACATTCATTTGTGAAAAAGAAAGGGGGTGGGGTAAGAGAATTTAAAAAATCATAATTACAACAAAAATGATCAAAATTTTTAAAAAAAGGCCTGTATACTCATGGCAGACACAATGTTAACACATTTTCTATCAACAAAAATATAGTTTATAAAGCCAAAAAAGCAATGTCCCCCCCTCCCACCAATAACAACAACAAAAATATAACATTTTAAAATAAATGGTTCTTGAATTTTTATCAAAACACTTTGACCACAATTTCACATCAGCATCTGATTAAATGACAAAAGTTAATTAATGTGTAACTTGGATAAATTACAGCATTTGTAATTACAGTACACACCAATTTTGAAGAATGACATATCCTCATCAACATATGTGTTCATAGACACATACACACTTGAATTTCTACCATGCATTTTTATGTCTCATGCGAGGACCATAACCTTCCCCCCTCATGTTACATTGTGAGACAACATGGGCCATCCCATCCACACAACAAATGGGGTGAGAAGGATGGCAGCACAAGCTGGTTGGTCAGACTGACATAATATTTACAATTTGAAGCTTGTACTTAGCAGTTATAGATGACATGGGTTAGTCTAAATTGCTAGGTGAATGAAACGGAGAACAACAAAAAGTCAAAACCATAAGACCAAGGAATGAATGAAATGAAATAGTCTAAATCTGGGTGAATGTATGATGATGAATGAGGTGGATAGGTCCTGATGGCTGGCTGGAAACAAAATAAAATGAGGAGCAGCGGCAATGAGAAGTAACACAATACTGGGGATAATGACAACAAAGTAACATTGGCAGGTCAGGGGTCACCTGGTTGGTCAAAGGTCACCTGGCAGACAAAAGAGCTCAATGGCAGTTAATCCAAAGCTTTCTCCGAATTCACGATATAACGGTACACTATTTAAACTTTAAACCCCTTCTCCCAGAATAAACAATAAAGAATTGAACCCCAAAATAGCAGATATTTTAAAAAATAATAATTAAAATAAAACAAACCATTCTTCACAGAACTGCCTACATTTTATCCATACAAAAAAATATTACAAATTACAATTATTTCTATGCTGATACTGAGGGCTGCATTTTATCCATTTACCAATTGGCAGGTTGAACAATCACCAAATAAGTGGAGGCAAGAGTTAAGCCACAGCTGAACATTATTGCCACAAACAAAAAAAAAAACTCTAGCTGGGAGATTCTGCAAATATCAAAAATCTTTGGCCAAATCTCTCTCCGTTTCAGAGAACGGATTTATTCAGGTGACAATATTTATTTAGACTGCAATGGAAACTGACAAAGCAATCTTTTTTTTTTCCTTTCACATGTACTGTTTTTCTAAAACAACAGCTTGCAAAGTTCATTAATTAAAAACTCATCCTATTTGGCAAGCTGTGAAAGACACAGGTAACAGAAGAAGCCAGGTTCCAAATGTAGCCAAATAAAAAATATGTGTTTGATATCATATGAAAGGAGATAATGAGACCATTGAAAGTAAAAGGGTGCAGTCATAACTGTAAGTTTAAATGCATGTAGAACATCTAGAGATTGTTTGCCTCTTGTTCTATGGTTTTATGTTTCAAATGTTTTTTTTTTTTAAATTTGACTACTCAGATCCTGTAGGTACTTGGTGTAGGGGGAGATTGGTAGAGGGAGGGGGGACAAGAAAACAAGGGGGAATTGGGGAGTATTTAGAACTGAGTGTTGGGGGGGGGGGGTTAANNNTTAATGGTGGGAATGGAGAAGAGGGGGAAATGGTGAAAGTGAAATCGTTGTGGCAGTTAATTTGGTGAAATTTCTTAAGTATGTGTAATAAATGGAACAGGGGAATTAGGGATGAGGGGGGATTTTTAAAAAATGTGGTGTTTGCTGGACAGGAGTGGAGACAAGTTGTAATAAATCTTTAAACAGCTAATAAGGACATGATCTGTTCTAGTACATTGACCAGAGATTAAATAACATAATTTGTTGTAGCTGGTGACAAAATATCTCAATGGAGGAGAACACTGACTAATCAGAGAATTATCCTATTAAAATTGTTTACCAACTAACTTTTTTAGTTCAACCAATGACATCAGTGTTTAACCAATGACCTCTGTGTTCAACCAACAACTTTTGTGAGTCCTATTTTAACCCTGACCTTCAATATGTCTCTAACTATAACAACAACACCACACATCACACCCTGGTACACCAGACTAGAGAGTGCCACCGATACCCTTCAACCACAACGGTCACCCATTGACAGGTCAAATAACTGGTCACTATCTCCTTGGAGGCTTCTCCACACACCTTGGGGAGGAGTGTCTAAATCATGTCCACGGTCCATTGGTTTCGTGATGGACAGAAGGTGAAGCTCTAAGTCAGTACGATTTGTTGGTTCACTGGTTACTAGAAAACTTACTTTTACATCAGGCCTCGACTCTAAGTTAATCAGCACTGCAGAAATATTCAACTTCTACTTCATCTACATCAAACTAAATTATTCTGTTTGTTTGTTTTTTTAAATAAAGTTAAGAAGGAAAAGAAAAATGATCCATATTTTTAACACAGCTATAATCCTCATGAACACTAACCAGGCTAGAGTTGAGCTGTATCCTTCCTGTACAGCAGCTGTATCCTTCCTGTACAGCAGCTGTGTCCTTCCTGTACAGCAGCTGTGTCCTTCCTGTACAGCAGCTGTGTCCTTCCTGTACAGCAGCTGTATCCTTCCTGTACAGCAGCTGTATCCTTCCTGTACAGCAGCTGTGTCCTTCCTGTACAGCAGCTGTATCTACTTGCCATTCATTGGTGGATAAATCACTTTATAAGTATTGTTAATTCCTCACTCTTTTCCTTCCAGTGTATCCGCCAAACCACGTGAAGGCCAAAGTTATCCCATGTATCTATGTACTTTCTCACAGCAGTACAGTCACTGGGTGTCTTACAGAAACTCTTACACAAGTGAGAGTCACATGAGCTCTGAGAATTAAAAACTCTACCAGCACTGGGAGGGAGCCTGGATCTCTCCACGTAAAATCAGCTGTCAAACTCACTAATTGAACAGCTGTGAAAGGTAAATCATTATCTGAAACCTGTGAAAGGTAAATCATTATCTGAAACCTGTGAAAGGTAAATCATTATCTGAAACCTGTGAAAGGTAACTCAAGAATCGAAAATATGTTCAATATTTCTGCTGACAAGTCATGCTTGTTTGTCGGACTGGGACACCTGCAGTTGACATGTCAAGATTTCTTCCAGTGTTCCCAACCATCTTTGTGCTTGTGGTCAACATTATTCAGTCAAAGACTGAGTCAGTTCTTACATTGAAATGGATCAGTAGAATATTTTGTTGTTAGTTTCTAAGGGGAGAGAAGCAGCGGAGATCTTCTTGCTCAAGGGGAGATCGGCCGCCACCCCCTTGTGTGCTGAGGTTGCTGGGAAGGTTGTTCCCTCCGACGGACATCTGGCTCGATGGGGTTGAGGCAGGAGAGGGGTGGAGGCCCCCCATCCTCTGGGAGGAGGAGAAGTGGGACTGGTGGTACAGACCCATGTGGGAGAGAGGCAGGGGGAGTGAAGCCAGGGAGGAGGGAGTGCTGGAGGACAGGGACGCAGAGGTGGAGGAGGGTGTCACATTGGTGACGGATGTGGAGGAAGAGGCCGACGCAGCAGAAGAATGCGGCAACATCTGGTTGTGGGAGAAGTGGTCTCGGATGAGGGGCACGTTCAGCGACGGCAGCTGGCCTCGGAGGTGGGAGTTAATGAGGTGCTGTGGGGACAGGAAGCCCCCGCTGCTGTTAACCCCCATCCCACCAAACTGGTCACCCCCGTGACAGGAGGAGGGGAAGTAATCCAGGGGCTCCTGTTTGATCTGCTTCATCAGGCCCCCCACTAGGCTGCCTTGACCAGCCCCGTGCATCATCCCTTGGATGCTGCCGCTCAGTCCCCCGATCCCTCCCCCCAGCCCTCCCATGCCAGACCCTCGCAGCATGCCCTGGTTGTGGGCGGGTATCTGGTTCCTGTTCTCGTTGGCGTTGCCATTCTGTGGTTGCATGTTGTCGCCCCCGCTGTTATTAGTGGCCCCGTTGCCCCCACCACGGTTGTTAATGTCACTATGGTTGCCGAAGTTGTCCCGATCTCGCTGCTGCTGTTGCTGGTTGAAGTTTCCCGATGAGAATCGGTCATCAAAGCTGGGGCCCTGGCCCCTGAGATCACCAAAACGACTGTTAAGGATGGCGGCATCTCTAAACGCCAGCTGGTCAGAGAAGGAATTGAGTGGGCCCCCGAGCCCTGACATCATGTTGTCCTGTAAGGTGAACCTGTTGGCCGAGGCGAGCAGAGCCAGTGGGTCGGCGCCACGGGAGAAATTTCCCATCCCCGTGAACTGAAGCTGGTGACTGAGGTCATGACCCCTGCCCCCCGGCCCTTGAAGCATCTGTCCTTGACCCCCAGGCACCCCTCCAAAGTTATCAACCCTGGGAGGCCCCATTTGCTCCCCAACAAATATGATTTCATCGTCGTCTGACGAGGTCGGGCTCCTTGTTCTGGAACCACCTGCCTTCATGCCCTGCATGACGCTGCTAAACGATCCGTCTGCTGAGGACACAGGCACCATTGTAGGGGCACCGCCATAAAGATCCTTGTTTTTACGCTTGCGCCTTTTCTTGGGTGCTGGTAAAGGGTGCTGGTCTATAGGCTTGATATGAATGTGCATCTGTGGAGAAAATGTTTTAAACAGTAAGTATAATTTATTTTAAATAGGACTGCAGAAATTAAGTATTAATTTCTCGATTAATCGGTAAAAAGTTGTATCAATGAAAATTATTTTAATCGATAAAATAGCTATTAAAATTAAAGAAAATATATTTTTATAATGTTTTGATTTGTTTATTAATAATTAGTTATTAATAATAGTAGTTTTTTTTACGTATAAAATTCTCCATTTAAAAAAAAGAATTTTAAAGATTAGGCTTTAAAATATGCAGTTTTTATGAGGAAAATGATATAATATAAAAAAAAATCAACATTTTTTTTACATTATTTTTTTAATGAAATACTTAAGTTATGGGCATTTTATGAAATTTTCAGTTTAATGATGTCATACATCTTATTTTTCAGCTTTAATCAAAATTATCTATTAATTATTCTGTAATTTTTCAAAAGTTGACTATTAAATTTAAATTAATTGATAACAGCCCTAATTTTAAACAGCTGGGTTTACATTATTTTAAGTAGCTAGGTATTCATTATTTTTAAGTAGTTAAGTATTCATTATTTTTAAGTAGCTAGGTATTCATTATTTTTAAGTAGTTAAGTATTCATTATTTTTAAGTAGTTAGGTATTCATTATTTTTAAGTAGTTAAGTATTCATTATTTTTAAGTAGTTAGGTATTCATTATTTTAAGTAGTTAGGTATTCATTATTTTAAGTAGTAAGGTATTCATTATTTTTAAGTAGTTAGGTATTCATTATTTTTAAGTAGTTAGTTATACATTAAATGTACTACAGCAACAACCCAAAGAAATGGGTGGTCAGAATTGACCACCAGTGAACACAAACTCAGGTGACCGTCCACTGACCTTGAGCGTGTGGGACTTGAGGCTGCTCTCATTGGTGTAGCACCGGTGGCAGATCTGACACTTGTGTATGCGCGTGGCCTCCTTCTTGACCTGGTCGTCGTGGTTCCTCATGTGGTGCTGGAGGTTGGACAGCTGGGCAAAGGCCCTCTCACAGTTCTCAAACTTACATCGGTACGGCTTTTCACCTGGACAACAAAGGGCAACAAGAAATTTTTTTAGGTTTTTATGTTACTTGAAAGTTACATGTTTTTTATATAGACAATTTTAGGGATGATCAAGTTCTAACATCTGACATGGTTTGGACAGACTCCATCAAAGTCTGGCTGGGTCTTGTATCGACCTGTGAATACATCAATAATCTTCTGTACAGAAGGAGCGTCTGTAACATATAAGATGATCAGCATTCTTATTGACTAGTATCAACTAACAATAAATTTGGGTGAAACTCAGTTGTATTGTGAGAATTTTCTTAGATGATATTATAATAAACAGTATTTAAAAATGATTTTTTTAAAAAGAAATACACATGGCAGCTAAAAATAGGGTAAGAAATAGTCTGGAGGGACTTTGATCGCTGTATAGTATGTCAAATATTTAACATTAAAAAAGAAGGATCAGTAAAAAGGGTAAAGTTATAAACAGAATATTATGAAATCAACAACAAACTGATCATTATTTGAAATGCATATTTTCATGTGGCACTTTACCAAAGCCAGTTGGGTCCAAATTAGAAAAACTTACAATTTAAACAAGAACTCATTTAAAAAAACAAGGAAAAACTCATAATATTATTCTTTCTTAGCTTTATTAACAAATATACAAAGATTAACAAATTTAATTTGGGGATATATGTTTGACTACTGTATCTAAAATGTAAGAATAATAAATTGTGTGATTAAGATTACATTAGGATTTGTTTTTGACACAATGGGAGATAACTATTTTCCATTTTAATGATGATTGACTACTTAGGGCCTACTAGATCATTTTATGACTTAGGGACTGGATCAGTCTATGACTTAGGGCCTGCTAGGTCATTTTATGACTTAGTGACTGGATCAGTCTATGACTTAGGGCCTACTAGATCATTTTATGACTTAGGGGCTGGATCAGTCTATGACTTAGGGCCTGCTAGATCATTTTATGACTTAGGGACTGGATCAGTCTACGACTTAGGGGCTACTAGATCATTTTATGACTTAGGGACTGGATCAGTCTACCACTTAGGGCCTACTAGATTATTTTATGACTTAGGGACTGGATCAATCTACCACTTGGGGTCTACTAGATCCTTTTAACTACGTGCAGAGATTTTAGTATAAAACTATAAAGTGCCCCAAGAAAATAGGTAAAAAGATGTCGATTCTAATTTGAAATGCTATCAGACTAAATTTAACAGGGACAGAACAACTGGGAACCACAGTGGACATCCTACGAGGCTCTCACCTGTGTGTATGCGGAAGTGCTGGTTAAGGTGCGACTGTTGGCGGAAGGCCCGGTCGCAGCACTGGCATACGTATTTCCGCTCGTCTACAAGACAAGAGAGAGAGAAGAAAGAGAACAATGGAGGGGAAAAAATACAGATGAGAGTGTGACCGATAAAGAAAAAAAATATTTTTAAAAAAGTGTTAAGAATAATAAATAAATTTTTGTCATGCCTTTCTTTAAGTCTACGAAAATAGTAAATTGTATTTTAAATTTTTATTTTACTCTTTTTTCTAGATGAAAACATTTATCACCACAGAACAATTGTTTTCTTTAAAAAATAGCAAAGGTTTAGCCAAAGTTTAATTTCAACCCATTTGTGATATTCAGTGGATTTGTTTCATTAATTTACGCAGGAAATGATATGGTGGGTTAAAAATAAAAAATCAAACACATAAGCTTATAAAACTAATAAGAATATTCAGAGATAATAAATCATTTGTCATCACTCAACATCTATAGTATTTCCCGGCCATTTAAACTTTTCTTTCTGTCTTGTCCTGTAGACCAAACTAAGATATCACCGTGGATCTAACAGTTACATTTTAAACTTGTTGGAGGGGGGGTGTCAAATATAACAAGTAGGAGGGAGGGGGGAGAGCGGTGGTTTCTCCAAAATTTGTTGGTTTTTTTTGTTTTTTTTTGCGTTCTTTTCTGAAGAAAAACCCCTAATATTTTAGACTTGATTTCTATTCTGTACCAACAGCAAAATGTAAGTATATTTGTAAGCTTTTTATGGCTCAAAAACTTTATGACTTCAGACGCTACTCTTCACTAAGTCCCTCTCTACTCTAAAGTCACTAAATTATTACTCTAAGTCACTAAGTCCCGACTCTAAGTCCCCCTACTTTTAAGCCCATATTCTTGTCTCCACATAAGAGCATGTAAATGACTCATAAGACATTTTACAGATCACTGTTAAAAGAATCCGTAGCCACAATTTTAAGAAGGTATAGATTGGTTTGTGCCTGTTAGTGTATGTGGTCTTGGGGGGGAGGGGGGGCACGGAAGAAAGAAATATGAACAAAAAGAATGTAATTATGGTTGAAAATCTTCTCCACACTAAAAACTTGCTGGCAATGTCGTGAAAAGGGAGGTAATTTAAGTTCCTTACTTCCTTACAGTTTTAAGTTCAAATGAAACAGTTGTGCACAATCAGAAACAAGAACACAAACAAAAAAGAGACATTATAAAATTTTTAAGAAATAAATCAAAACAATAGGAATCAAACAGAAATTAATTTCAAGTTTCAAATACAAAATATTAACTAACAATAATATGGAAATAGCCAATTCATAACAATTTTTTAAAAAAAACTATTTGTTTCTAAATCAGTATATGTTACCAAGTGAAAACAAAACAGAAAATTCAGGAAGTTGCTGGCTTATGGAAAAGTCAGTTTTTATTTTTCAACAACATAACATTTCATAACTAAAGACATACATGTGGACATTTTGGATTTTTTTCTTTCTTTTTTTTTTAATTAAACTTTTTTTTTTTTAAACTAGCCCCAATTTCTATTAAAAGGCTATGACAGAAAAATGTGTGTCCTCAGTGTTCCCGGTTGAGATCTGTTCCATGAGACTCTCAGGTGTCCACTGTGCAATGCTTGAGACCTGTTCCATCCGAAGCTGGAGTCTCACTTCAAAGCTAGTCACAAGTGACTGATTTAGTTTAGTCAATGCAAAAAATCTTTTATGGTTGCATGATGAATGGACAACTCTTCCTCTCTCCTGGAATGAGCTTAAAGCATGCTTTCCTCCCTTGACACTTCTCCTGGTAACAGGTTATATTATAAAAGACTGGTTGGGGTCACCTGAGCAAAGGGCGTTTTCAATTAGAGATCATCATGTTAATCTTCTAAGGAAAGAAAATTAACAATCATTTAAACCATTTAAATTATTTAGGTAGCTAAAGTAATTTTTATTACAAAGCACTCTGACTTAAAATAGGTGAAGGCCACAGCTGCAAATACCCAGGGGAGATCACATGACCCCACCGTGGGCACATTTTAGCTCATCTGATGGGTGACTTAAAGTGGAGGCTGGACAGGCCAGCCTGACAGAGACTGTGACCTTACCAGTGTGAATCCTGTAATGCTGCTGTAGGTGGGTCAGCTGCTTGAAGCCCCGATCACAACATTGACAAATATACTTGCGCTCCCCTGCAAGGAAGTTGGTCAACAAAATTAGAAAATCTATTCTTTTTGAGTATCCTGTTGGTTTGTTTTTAAAGAAAATTTTTTTTAATGAATTTGAAAAGTTTAATCAGGATTTAAATAAACTTCACTTCTTTTTAAAATAACATTAAAATTTAAACAGAAAGTCAATTAAATTAATTTTAAAATTATAATTTCTTCAGTTGGATATTATTTAAATAATAATTTTTAAGTAGGTAAGATGCTACGTATGTGAATAAAATACTAATTTGTATCACATTTGTCCCAAATATAGGTATAAAATGTAACAAACAAAACAAATTCAGGCACACCAAACAAGACACCCTAACCAACAAGACACAGACCCCCATAAGACTAGGACACCAACAAGCTGAGACCACCACATAAGACAAGACCATATGTAGCAAGTTACCAGTATGTATTTTATGGTGCTGCTGTAAGTGTGTCATTTGCTTAAATGCACGATTGCAAACTTGGCATTCATACTTGCGCTCTCCTAGAGAGGAAATACAAAAATCGAGATTATTCTCAAATTTCGAGTCTGACTCCTTGGGAAGAATCCTTTACCAAAATGTTTAATGAAATAAATCAGGTACAGTTCAAAAGTCTTTAAAGCTTATATTTGTCATTAGCATAAACCTTTAAAGGTAAAAACAAAAAAAAAGAAAAGAAAAACAGTTCAATACAAGAGCTCTTATTAGGACTACAATGTACTTTTACTTCATCATCCCAAGCCTTTCATTAACCAACTTGATGTATTCTTGTTGTTCTGTCAAAAAATGCTCAGTTGCTTCCAAGAATTCATTGCTATTGTTTTATTTACAGTAAAATCCAAGCCACAAATCAAAAATTAACTAGAAACTCTTATATATTACCTCCCAAGTCTTGCATTATTAATGTTAAACTATTTATCTATTTCTCCCTACTCCCCACCCCGCCCCACCCCTTTCATACAAATTATCCTTTTTAGTTTTTAAATAAGCGTCAGTCCATTATTGCAATGTTATTTTTTAAACCTAAATCTCTGCACTAAGTAATGATCAATTACACTTTGATCATTTTTGTCACCAGCTTTGCTAACATTCAAGAACTAAGTCCTTCTTTCTGTTATGTTAGGAAACTAAAAGGAGATGTTTCAATCAGCATCCCTTCCCACCCCCCACCCAATCCGTCCACACACTTTTCTATTCACTTGCAAGGCTCAGACTCAAAATTTTAAAACCTCGATTTTTGTCTGGCAATGCCAGCCGTTAAGATATGACTGACTGACTGACAGTTGAACAAGACAAACAGGACAGACTGGCAGACATACGAGGCCTGACTATTTACCCGTATGGATAACATGGTGCTTCTGCAAATGTGTCAATTGCTTAAATGCTCGATTGCAAATCTGGCATACGTACTTGCGCTCTCCTAGGGGAGAAAAGACAAAAACTGAGAGTGCAGTCCCTTTCTGAGCCTAATATGCACACAAATGTAAGATGGTGACAATAAACATTCATAAATGACAAAGAATGCCCCATGTTGCAGTTTTAAAATCTGGCACTAAGGCCAATTCGGGAATGTGACAATAGAAATCGAGTGGGGGGGAGAAAAATCTATTCATTAGCCAAAATAATTTTCCAGATAAATAACTAGAAAATTTTTGCCAGCAGCAATATTTTGAATTTTTTGGGGTTTTTTAAATGAAAATTTAAGTTTAAATATTGCTTCCACTGTGACATTAACCTGAACATGTGGAAAAGAGGGTTTGGGGGGAAGGGGCTTGTCATCGTTCAGTTACAAAAATGCTTTTCCCTCCCTCCTTGCAAACTCGATTTCTATAATAGACACCATTAAATACATACTCTGGAATGGATCTTATAAGGCAACATGAATATATGACAGGCACTCACAAGCACTCATAGAACAAGACTGCCCTGACCTAAACATCCAGTGGTACCCTCCAACTCAAGGATTTATACCAGCTTCAAGCCACCTATATTTTATCTTTTTAAATATTATCTTCTTTTTTTTCAAATGAAGTTATCATTAACAAATTAACCATGGAAACTTTAAAACAAGCATGTATAAAGGTTAAAATTATCTGAAGATCAATAAATTTAAATACTAGCTCTGTGTGTGGGGCAAGGGTTTGGTCATTCTTAACTTGGGGGGAAAAAAAACGTCCAGGATACAGATCCTTGAGCTAGGGTACCAGTTGTTGAGGTTTGATGGTTACCTGTGTGAATTCTATGGTGCTGCTGCAAATGGGTCATTTGCTTAAATGCACGATTGCACACCTGGCAAACGTACTTGCGCTCCCCTGACAGAGGAAAGACAAAAATCGAGATTACATCTGCACAGATATTTTTTGTTCCTTTGTAAATTACATAAATCTGACCAGATTTTAAAATAAAAAAAACAAGCTTCAACAGTGTATCAAGCTGATATCATGCAAGCTTTAAACAAAAAAAATTAATGATAAAAAATTGTCAACATGACAGGAAAATTTTGGCGGTTTGTTTTCTCTTGTCACATGAATTATTTTAGACAACATTTAAGGCTGTCTGTCTGTGCAATCTTTTTTTATAAAGATGAAAACAAAAAAGGTTTTTTTTTTTTTTTATTTTTATTTTTTTTTTTTTAAACTAAATGACAAACAAAAAATTTAAAAATAAAGGAACAGAAAATGTAGATATTGATGTAATTGGCTGTGTATTGGCTGTGTAAGCTCGATTTCTGCTGTATACATTCATCCTAGAATCAGCCACACCAGAACAACTTGTTTAAATAGCATATGTCAAACATCATGTCTCTATAATTGTTGTAATAGACTAATCACAGTTCACACCATTTTGACAAGCACAAATTGTTGATTAACATAATTATATTTAATTGAATACAATCTAAGTTAATTTAATTTTTTTATTATCAATAACATGATCATTTTTAGAAAAGGCCAATCTCAATTCGGAAGTTCAGTTTTAATTTTGAAACAAGTCACCAAAGACTAATCAAAGAATTGGTGAGAGAGTGAGTTAATCACTGAATTCATTTTAAATAGATTACCCATGCTTAATCTTCAATAAATTTCTTTGGTCATGATATATGGTCAATAAATTATGACAATGAAATCCATTCTTTAAATTTAAAGATAACATGACCTTATAAACACATTAAAATAATAAAATAAAAACTTACAAGGGCACCTTTTATAAATTCAATTCTTTATTGGAAATTAAAATGTAATTTTCAGCCATGCCAATTTGAACAAAAACAAATATTAATTGTCAAATTTAAAATTTAGCTTCATTAACTTTAACTTTTAAGATCCAATAAAATATTTCACATAGGTCATCAAACATAAGAATATAATTTAGCCATAACCAACGCGGACAGCAAGATTTAAAATTAATCTCATACCCCATGTGATGAATAATAATATTATTGAACTAAGAAATAAATGCTTTAAATAGTGACCAGACATTTTACAAAGAAAATAAATAGATTTACTTCATTTAGTTTTCAAATGATTTATTTTTTTTTAAATTCAATTGAGAGAGGCCTGTGTGAAAAATGAAGAAGTTTACAACTGAGCCCTAATGTATTTACCCGTGTGTATGATATGGTGCTGCTGCAAATGGGTCATTTGTTTAAATGCACGGTTGCATATCTGGCAAACATACTTGCGCTCTCCTATGGAGGAAACACAAATAAAAAAACAACAGATTACAATGAGTAAAGGATATAATTAAATTTACATGCGACGCCTAACTTTCAACTCCTCTCACACCAGACGCATTACAGCAATATATGACAGAATAAATGACACATATCATGTCCCCATAATTTATGACAGGAATCAAAAACATTTTGTCCATAAGTTGACTTTTGTCTTTAGTGCAGTGTATTTGTGACAAGGAGTGGGGAAAACCAAATGGGGAAAATACTGAAAATAAAAGAGATATACAAAAACTTGGAATGGATCCTAAAGAAATTAAGGGCAAAGAAAATAGCATAATTGAGGATATTGGTGTAGCTCTGAAAATAAATGATAAAATCTAAAAATCATTACATACATTAAAGTCCAAGTAATTTTTACACAGACACTATGGCAGGTCCAGGGTTAAATCATTATAAGATCCCACACCCCGGAGTGGATTAAGATTGCATGGGGCCACTGGCTGCAATTCAACCTTGGGCCTGGTCCAGGCACTTATTTTACAATAAGTTTCGGGGCCCTTAATTTTAGCCTTAAATCATTGGGCTTTAGCTTAATCTACCCCTTCCCCCACTCTCAATACACCTCTAGCCTCAAGCTTAACATATCCAACCATCATTTGTCATTTTAGAGCCCTTACATTTTCTCCAATGGTTTATATCTTGATTTTGAACACTCAGGATCTGCCACAGCAACAAAAAAAAAACAACAAAAGATAGTAGTGTGTTTTTTTTTTAAAATATGTTCAATTACATGTGATAAAAATAGGAATGTGAGTAAAACAAGGGAAATCACACATTTTTTCCAGAGATGCTATGTCATCAAATGACCAGAAAGACATTTATTTATTTTCTTTATTTCTTACTTTATTTTTTCAGATAGGTCAAGTAATCTTTGCCTTTATTATAACAGGAAATTTAAACCAAAAAAACTGTTACAGAAAAAGGAGTTTGTGTATCAAGAAAAACACAACACAATAGCATCTCTGTTGGAAACAACAAAAAACAAAAAAAATTCCAACAAAATCATTGGGTCATGCAAGCACTGGAACCAAAGGCTACTACAAGTGGGTGTGTAAGACAGCCATTACCAGTATGTATTCTATGGTGCTGCTGTAAGTGCGTCATTTGTTTAAATGCACGGTTGCAAATCTGACATACATATTTTCGCTCACCTGAAAGAAAGAGAGAAAGGGAGACAAAAATAAGAGTAGAGTGAGTTGAAAGGGGGGCGGTGTGGGGGCAAGCTTGGACCTGCAAGGCGATAACTTTCCAGGGGATGTGGCTGAAGCAAATCCTAAAGAGGCGGACATGGTGAAAGACTCAGATGGATGACAGAGCGTGATAAAATACAATAGAGAACTTCCTATGCAACACTGCCCACAGTGGGTATTGATTGAGACTAGCCCATTATAGTCCTTGGAAAAGTCCATTTAAATTCTTGTAATAGCCTTTTAAGTTTCAAAATAGTAAAGTGTCAAAATAAAAATATTTTTTTTAAAATCATTTTTTGTTGGTCAAATAGATCTTTTCTACATTGGTTTCAAGGAATAAATTGGGGTCCAATCGAATTTTCTTTTATGTTTTCATAAATAGAAACAAATTTGTTATTGATTGAAAAAATGTTGATTCACAAAATAAATTGATGAGCAATCACAAAAATAAAACAAAAACAAAACTAAAAAATAAGGACTAAAGAAAAAAAGTGCCAAAAGTGCTAAGGATATTTGATCTTATCCCTGCCACTCTGATGATTCATTAGTAGGTTAGATGGTCACTTGACTCTGGCAATAACATTACCAGATTAGTTAAATACATAGAGGATTTTAGATACAGTGAAAATCGTTTAACATGAAATTGAGGGTAATGAGGCATTTTTGTGTGTAAAAAGAATTTTGTATTAAAGGGTATTAGAACATATACTAGTTTGTCAAGACCAAATTATTATTTTGTGTTCACTGATATTTCTTTTTAAGTATTTTCACATTAAGCATATTTCACTGTATAAACAGGTGACCAATGCTTCTCAAATTTACAGGGTAGGTTATCTCACTGATTGAAACAGAAAAAGATCAAATGATAATATTCAACTCTAAACCCAGCTGTCATTTGGATTCTTAGAGTCACTGTGAAAACTTTGAGAAACACTGGCTTAAAGCAAACTTCTAGCTGGTGGATATTACAGCTTTGTTTGATTCAGAGAGTTTGTAGTTGAGATAGACACATGTGCAGAAAAAAATGATTGAAATGACATCATATAAATTTACATCAATATTATATTAGGAGACAAAAAAAACTTTAAACATTTGTTATTTTTTGCACCAAGACAAGATTGACAAATACACTCCACTGTATTAAGTATCAGAGTTATATATGAATCAGTCTAGAAAACTATCTGATAACCATTCACTCAAAATTCATTGTGGTTCATTGTACAATAAAAAAAATGAATTTTAAAACAATCACGTTTGGGATATGGATAGTTCTTTAATAAATATATTGTAGAAGCAATTTTCTAAATTACTTCAACTTACATGGGGGAGGCAAGGTGACTTTAAGATCTCCTTTTCCCAAAGATATTGCTGAACATGGGAATAAATTATCATCTAGTCAATTAGCTTTTGGTGTATCTTGTGTTAAGTTCGATTTTTTGGATTTAACAAAAAAATATTTTAATGTTGGATCCCAGAGCTGAAGCTTTTAAAAGAACTTTTATCCTATGATTTGTTCCTCTATATTAGTTAAAACATAAAGTTTATGTTTTTAAGATAAGTTTTCCCACAAGAACCCAAACAATGAAACAAGACAACAAAGTCAGGAATGATTGGTTGTAAACATTCCTGCTGTGAAAGGCCCTTAAAATGACTCACCCGTGTGAATTCTAAAATGTTGCTGAAGGTGTGAAAGCTGCTTAAATCCTCGCTCACAACAAGAACAGATGTACTTGCGCTCGTCTGAGAAATACAAGACGAGGGGAACCACCGTCAAACAAAAAACAAATAGGAGATGACCAAAAAAAAAAAAAGACAATCAATAGTGTGTCTTCAAGTGTGATGTGCTAAGTCTGTTGGAATGTGTTTAACTCATTAATCTACACAAAGTAACACAGTTACTTTTTTTTTTACTTGTTTAGTTGTTCTTGTTTGAAGCAAAACCTTTTTTTTCCCCCTTCAATTTTCTTACTTAGATCTGTTTTTTTTAATAGATGAAGATTATACTGAAGGTAAAATTCCTAACATAAAAAAAACCATACCAAACATCCGCCCCCTCCCCTTTCCCACTTATTCTTTTGTCTAAATTGCAACACCCGATGGCCATGTGCCACTTAAGAGCAAAATTACTGTCACCAGAGATTTTCTTTTAAATTAAGTCATCCTTATCAGTTCACGAGTTCAGGATGTTTTTTGGTCCTATATTCTATTGGCAAGGTGCTGCGTGCCACATGGCCTAGTTGTTACTGTGGTGTCCTCCTGGAAGACAGCGGCTGTTTGACCTACAAAACATATTTCATATCTAATAAATGTATCTCATCTTTGGCCCATTCTTTTAAAAAATAATTTTTTAAAAACCATTTTGCCATTCTTTCTCCGAAAATTAAAAAAAAAAATGTAATGAGACGTGAGTATCCTTCACTACATTTATCAAACACGTTTCCTTCCTGCATTGGTTTACACCACACTCAAATTTTATACTTTTCAAATTTTCAAATCTTTTTTTACTTGTTATGGAAATTCTGACTATTTGACTGTCTTGTATGGTTATGGTAGTATACTGTTGTGGTATACATGTGAGCTGGTCTGTATATTGCAAAGTAACATGAAACAAACGTAATCTGCTAATCAAAAGATTTGCACTCACCCGTGTGTATGCGGAAGTGCTGTTGCAAATGTGAAAGTTGCTTGAAGCCCTTATCACAGAGCGAACAAATGTACTTGCGCTCTCCTACAAGACAAAAATTGATAATACAGCTTGGTTGGGAATGTTTTTGAGTTTGACTCTTCTTTTGGCAGAAATTTTTACACTTTTCATTTCTCCTTTCTTTTATTTTATTTTTTGCTTTTTTTTAACTTGTTTTTTAAAATTGATAAATGACACCTATTCTATATCCTGGGTGAGCCTCGATAATAGACAACACAGTCATGTGTGTGAAAGTGGCCATAAATGACACTGCTATTGGTGGGTTGGTGTTTTCATTATATGTAGCAACTGGCCAGAATGGTGGATTATTTCAAAAAGTTTAATTTTTTTTTGCCTCCAAAATACTCAAAAAAATTGTGTGCTCCTATATTCGTTTGTTTAAATTGACCAATGCAAGGAAGTTTCATTTGACTTGTTTTCAAAACCAATATTTTACCTCCATCATACAGAGCTATGTCCAATAAGGAAAGAGATTTTTGTTTAAATCATAGAATGAGACAGAAAGACTTGCAGGCAAGACATTTGTTCTTATTCACAGCTTTCACACCTCTAAAGCAATATTGGGTGCTTGATTTTTAATCTTTGTTAATTAATCTTTTTTTTCTTTTCACCCCCAGTAAAAATAAAAGGAATGGGTTAATTCCCTTGAAATAGTGTTGTCCCCCTTTTTAAATTCTAATCCTTATGTTCAGTACTACATACATCTGTGGGTCTTTTTAAAAAAAATTGAATAGCCTGATAATTTCTCAGAAGTTGGAATTAATTCCAAATCAGAGTCACACTGTTGCTTTACCAGCGTCTACCAGTAGGAATTATTGATGGTTGCTTTCTTTAACATACAAGGACGCTAAGAGGCCATCTACGTTTTTTATGGCGAAGTGTGGACGTGGGGAGGATACAGTGTGGATACTCATGAAGCGGTAACAGAAGACACATCTAGAGTCATACTCAAAAACATAAACGTCTGTACCAGCAATTTTTGTATTGAAGGCATGCATTAAAAACGCGGGGAAAAAAATAAGAAAAAATTACATTAACGAAACAAAAAATGAGATATATACATGATTCTTTTAAAATTAGACATGATATATATTTTTTTTTTTAAATATTATTTTTGGGTCATGATAAATGGAATAATGGAGGAGGGAGATTTGAATTATCTGGCATGAAAATAAAATATTAAAAGAAATAGTTCTAACAAAAATACATCTCTGTAATGAGACACGGACAGATAGAAATGATAAACAATTCTATCAAAACACATAGATACACTACATACATCTAAACACAAACATATTTAAAGATACAAACCAGAGCTTCTCAAAAGGTAATGATCTTAGGTACAGTAATGAAAATGTACAGATTTTGATGATGTTCTTTTAAAGTTCTTTATTTTAAATCCAGTAAATTATTTTTTAAAAGATCGGGTTTGGAGAAGCACTGACAACACAACCAAGCGACTGTGCACTACTGTTATTAGATTGAGAACCTCCTACATTATCTGTGGTTCAAGTCTGGAAACATGGACAACTCTATTACCAGATCGTTGGAACATTTGTTAGTGGTCACAACCCTTGAGCACGCTTGTGTGTGGGTCTGTAGGTACCGGCATGTGTGTGAGTCTGTAGGTACCGTCATGTGTGTGAGTCTGTAGGTACCGGCATGTGTGTGAGTCTGTAGGTACCGGCATGTGTGTGAGTCTGTAGGTACCGGCATGTGTGTGGGTCTGTAGGTACCGGCATGTGTGTGGGTCTGTAGGTACCGGCATGTGTGTGAGTCTGTAGGTACCGGCATATGTGTGAGTCTGTAGGTACCGGCATGTGTGTGAGTCTATAGGTACCGTCTCATTATTAACTAGCATACAGACCAGCTTTTGGGCATCAGTATAGGCCGTGGGGGAGGGGTGCAGTGTAAATGAGGAGTGATCAGCCATTCTGGGGCAGGCTGGTGTAGCCCTCCTGACCACTGGTCAATTTGTGACTAGATAGTCTCTTTATTCAATCACATAGTGTTTATAGAGCGTGTGTGAATGATATATTGACAAGTTCGTGTAGCTAGTCGGTTTTTACAAGTTGTTGTTGTTTTTAATTTTAAATTTTCTTTTTTTTTCCGAATTATTTGAAATACTGGATAATTCCAATGTATTTTTAACGTATTTTCAAAGTATCAACAAAACGAAAGTTGACCTTATCAATGCCGATTAGTCAGAGATATAATGAGCCATGTCAGGGCGTGCTAGGTTTTCAAAAAATAATTTTAATTTTTTTTAGAAAACGAGTAACGGAATTTTAATGCGATACTAGCGAGAAACCGATGCGTAAGGGAAGAGTGTATGAGAGAGAGAGGGAGGGAGGGAGGGAGAGAGGGAGAGAGAGGGGAGGAAAGAGAGAATAAGAGATGGTGAGAGAGAATGAGAGGGAGAGAGAAGAGAGAGAAATATTATAGAGACTTGCAAAAGTGAGGAGGGGCTGATGCAGTGAGGTAATGCTTTTGGGGTGGGGGTGGGGGACGGTGTAGGAAGAAAGCGAGAGACGGTAAAGTAACGTTGTCAATTGTAACTTGTCTGAGCAGATGTGAGCTCCTGGCCAGGACAGGCCACCAATTTCACACCGTGTCAGAAGTTCAACTTCACACCTAGAGGGACGGCAGCACCGACTTCACACCTGGAGGGGTACGATCAAGACTGTTGTTTTCTTAAACGTCTACACACCGCTGAGTTCTTACAGAAGTCGGAAAGACAACTAGACTTTATGCGTCGGCAGTAGCTGCATCAGTGAGTTTAGTAGACGTGGGATGGGGGGGGAGGTTCGACTCAGGTCTAGAAGGACAAGTCAAGTATTGTCCAGTGCCGTGGGACGCGAGAGAAAGGGGCGGTAAGTACTAGGCGGCACGTTTGTAACGCAATTTCCTTATGGGAAATAATGCGTTTATGGTTGATTTATTTGTAATACCTGTGCTGTCTGTTCCAGCTTGATCATGTAACTCTTCCTGATCCATATCATATAGAGGGTTTGGGTCTTTTGTAAAAAATAATCAAAATATCGATTTCAGTTATTTAGTCAATTTCTCGCCAACCGTAACATCTATCGAGTTGAAACAAACGCCTAACGACAGCTTATTAAGATTTATAATAATTCGGGAGACAGAACTTTTCAAAGTCTCTTTACGTTCGACTCCCGTAATTTTAGCAGCAATTGGTAGATAGCAATTGTTTTGTTTACTATCAGAATTATTGATTTGAAATGACTTTAATGTAATCTAGAATGATTTCCCTTGAATAAAAAGTCCGAAATTCTGTGCTGAAAATTGGCGTTTAAATACTCATTCAAGTTTTTATTACTTGTTTTAAACTATAGGAGGGCGGCATTTTCGATCCACAGCCATTGGTTGTTTTATTTCGTGAAGCTGGTGGGAAAATGTACTACGCCACTGGTAAGGCCAGCTAGTCAGGACTCAAGAAATTATTTCAAAGTGAAAGAAACGTTCGGCTCTTAGCTGTTTGTGTCAGTCTGACCAACACCATCTCACCGCTGGGTCTGTATCAGGCCGTAGAAGCTGGTACTGGTACCTATTTACTTTTCGATTTGAAATGACATTCCAAGACAACACCCCAACCCCCCATGGCGTCACACGTTGGTTTGGAGTTTACGGACAGACGCTTAGCGTCATAATATAATGGATACTTTTGGTGGGATTTTGAGCCCCGTTTTAAAGAAAGTCAGAGTTTACATCCACTTTCCCTCAAGAATCAAGCAAATCGAATTCTGGTCCCAGTGAAATTCAAATTATAAGAAAGTGGCCACATGTATAACATATGTTTATTTCATGTAGGCGAATCATCTTGTAGTAAGATGGAGTATATGAGAATGGAATGCGACCGCTCGTCACTCTAGTCTTTAAAGCTAATAAAACAAACGGCATGAAATTTATATGTGTTTATCGTGGTGCGGCACTCAGGTCTGTATGTTCTTAGTCGTGAGGTCAGACCTGTTTCTGGGGACTGACTTGTTCCTTAGGTCATGTCCGAAATTAAGTGAACCGTGAGAAACCCAAGTACCCAAACTTACCCCGCCCCTGGTTACCCAACTCCCGAGCTCCCTCCCACCTCCCCAACATACACTTTCCTGTATTACGGCCCACACACAGCTAATTTAATGAGGAAATGGAAGGGGGATTACTCGAGCGACTTGACAGTAAGGCGAGGTCCCGATACTCGACACGGACTTCTCCACCAATAATATACGCGGCCCCATACTCCACGGTGATAGCCTGGGGAGTGGGGTGGGGAGGGTGGGGTTAGAGCTCCTCAAGCGCGACTACTCACGTGCTTTGGCAGACGGCGGTGTTTACAGTAATTGGTGGATTCAGTTTCACACCAGGCCCGAGATTGAAGACATCGGCCAACGTGCACGGCACATCGGAGGACATGCACCGAGGGAAGATGCCAAGGGTCGGTTAGCTTTAAAATACATACAGGGAAAGAAGCGTGGAAACGGTTCCATAAAAATAAGTTTTATTTTGACAGAGGATCTTTTGGAACATGGATTATGGAAGGTAGTGGACGCCTGTGGTCATTTAGAAGACATGATCTTTTAGTACTTGACCAATGGAAGGAAGTGGACACAAATGTTCCCTTCAAGTTGCGCAATTGCACGGCCGCGTAGATTATATAACTGACGCCACGCGGCAGTATAGAATAACCGCGCAGCAAATTTGGTAAAATCCTAAACAAAAAATGGATGTTGTGCAACTTTTCACATGCGTTTTTTATTTTGCACACGGACCAACGAACTTTAGAGGGAACATTGGTGAACACTATTGGTTAATATGAATGTAAGATCTTTTAGGGTCTGGTCAACGGAAGGTAGTGGACACATGTGGTCAGTTTGGATGTAGGAACATATTGGGTCTGGTCAATGAAAGGTAGTGGATACATGTGGTCAGTTTGGATTTAGGATCTTAAAGGGTCTGGTCAATGGAAAGCATTGGACACATGTGGTCAGTTTGGATGAAGGATCTTATAGGGTCTGGTCAATGGAAGGTAGTGGAACTTGTGGTCAGTTTGGATTTAGGATCTTTTAGGACTTGACCAATGGAAGGCAGTGGACACCCGTGGTCAGTTTGGAATTAGGATCATTTAGGACTTAACCAATGGAAGGGAGCGGACGCCCGTGAAGTGCTTGTCAAGTAAGGCTAACAACATTATGAAAATAATACCCGAACACGGTTAAATTTTAAATATATATATGTATACATGGATACAGCTGGTACAAGAAATATGAAACATATTTTATCGTGAGCTATTCTGTATCAGTCCATCAAAGAATTCCTGTGTGTTATAAACATTTGGTGAATGCAGACACATTTTGAGTCCAATCACTGACAATAAGACATACTTTTAAAAGGTTATTTTTTAGTGAACATATGAAGTAGGTATGTGTGTTCAATGAATGTAAACAACAACCCAAAAAAATGAATGTTTTTGGCATGTATAGTATATAAATGGTGTACATCCGCCAGGGGTAAAATGTAAACAATCCACAAACAATGTTAAACGGTTTAACAGCAGACCATCACCCATGCAGTAGTTCAACCTGGAGATTATAATAATGACAAGTATTGTATAGACATTCACATGCAAAGGGAGTAACTACTAAGATATGTAGAGTGTATAGATGGTATATCTAAGATAGCAGAACAACAGAGTATACAACTAGTGATTACATTTCAATGATCTAATAAAATGAAGAGAAAAAAAGAGGTATGAGGGGGTATAGGCATAGGCAAAATGTAAAGAAAAAAAATTAATAATAATCATAATTTTTAAAAAAAAACACTGGCAAGAAGTAGACTATAAGCTATAGTATAGTTAAGACGTTTGAAAACATTGAGATTTGCTGATAGTCCCCCTAACTGGGAGTGCTGCAAGGAAAGCTACATAGATGTTGTACACACAAAACCAGTGGCTTCTTGTCCAAATTTTAAAAGCCGGCATCAATTAATTTTTTGTTTACATCTAGGAAGAAGAAAAAGGAAAAGGGGGAGGGGGGTAATTTTTCAAAAATCCCCACCAGAAAGTGCACTCTTGATTCGGACAGCCCTGTAGTAAGCTAGTGGCTAGTGGAACAAGTCAGTCCCGCCAGACGGTAACTTACTGTAGTTAGCTGGTGGCTAGTTGTATCATGGTCAGCTGTAAAGGGGGCACTTCGTTGCCCGTGGTGCCGAGTTGTGGCGCTGCTACCAAAGCTTAACACATACGAAAAAACAACGAAGTCGTCGAGAGAAGACTCTTTAGACATCCCCACCCCCAACTTAAGTACCACTCCTCTCTTTAGCGGCTCCTGCCTTGTAAAGCAACTTTACAGGCCACGAAGCGGCGCGTTGGAAACGCATCTTCTTAGGGTCGTCCCCCTCTATACACCAACCTCCGCTGGTACTAAAATAAATGCATATTATTAAATGGGACCCCGTCCCCCAAAAAACTAATAACGTCATAACGCCGCCTATATTTATAGATATAGATTTGTGCACATTGACCCAATAGTTACACGATGTGCTTTTTAATGTTATAAGTTGATCGTCATCCGAGACTTACTGAGTGACAGTTGACTCCATTCAGACCAACCTTTTGAATTGTAGAAGAACTCATTTTGCTGGGGGGGGGGGGGAATTGAAGCCACTGGTTTCTTCTGGGGGGCCTAGGGCCTGATCTAGAGGGTCACCACCCACCAGTTAGTAAGAGAAACAACAGAGGGTGGGAGAGAGATTGGGGGGAGGGCAGTCATACATACCAGTGTGGATACGGGTGTGCTTTTGTAAGTGGGAAAGCTGCTTAAAGCCCCGGTCGCAGAACTTGCACGTGTACTTGCGCTCTCCTACAATACAAAAATCGAAACAGACTTTGAGTTGCCTCGCCTCGCTAGTCATCTCTCATCTACAACTAAACAAGCAAGTCCCCACTAGGGCCTCGCTGCATTCATGTCTAGCTTCTTACTTAACGTCTGATCATTATACTATTTAGTCAAGATTTCACTGTTTATTTAGGTATTTTTCTCTTTAAAATCAATAAGAAATCAAATCGTATAAATGAAATTATCCATAGAGGTATCTGGTTAGATTTCAACTCTGCATTGGCTCAAAAATAGGGGAAATAACTCATCACTGTTTGTGCCCGATACTTTTAAAGGCATTTCTTTCGAATACATTTTAAGCTTATTCCTTTGTTTTTTGTTGTTGTTTTTTTCATTTCAATTAGTTACTCAAAATCTGCTCAAGCGATTTTTGTCCTTATGAGATTTCCGTACACAAGACATTTCCTCGACACCCCAGAGAGCGAAAGAGGGGAAAACATCAATAAAAATTAATTTGTAACAAAAAATAAATCAATAAAATACAGCAGACGTTCAGAGAAACAAAACAAAAATAAAACAAAAAGTTATATGTTTTTAAAACTAAATATCATTTTTTGTTACATTTTCTCTCTACTAGAGCAGCTGATGACACAATTTTGAGCGTATGCATACAAGCAGGTTAATTTAGGTCACATCACAATATAGCATATTATATACAGCATGCATGCATGAAAAAGCTACAGAAAAATAGTAGAGTCAAAACGGGGGTTGAGGTCGAGATTGGTTTAATTTTAACACTGGATGGGTTTTTTTAAAAAAAAAAAAGGTTAATTTGAACATAGCAACAACTAGCATGCAAAAATGGAAGCAAAACCACAAGGAACAAATAAAGGGGGGAGCGCCATTATAAACGTCAAATTGATATGTTTCCGGGTGTTTTGGTGGATGTGATATAGATGTTATGTTAATGGATTCAAGTAGATCTAGTGGAAGAGGTCTTTAAAGCTCTCTTTATACAAGATCTATTTCCAGAGGTAATTTGAAGACCTATTCAAGATCTAGTGACAGAGGTCTTTTGAAGTTCTCATTATACAAGATCTAGTGGCAGGGGTATTTTGATGATCTCATTATACAAGATCTAGTGGCAGGGGTATTTTGATGATCTCATTATACAAGATCTAGTGGCAGAGGTATTTTGATGATCTCATTATACAAGATCTAGTGGCAGGGGTATTTTGATGATCTCATTATACAAGATCTAGTGGCAGAGGTCTTTTGGTTATCTCATTATGCAAGATCTAGTGGCAGAGGTCTTTTGATGATCTCATTATACAAGATCTAGTGGCAGGGGTATTTTGATTATCTCATTATACAAGATCTAGTGGCAGGGGTATTCTAGTGGCAGGGGTATTTTGATTATCTCATTATACAAGATCTAGTGGCAGGGGTATTTTGATTATCTCATTATACAAGATCTAGTGGAAGATGTCTTTTGAATAATCTTATTAGACGTGAATGTGAGGAATGCAATGATTATAGACAAGTGACTTGATGTGTGCTGGGGATGTGAAGAAGCTGAAGGGACAAGGATGGAACAGCTTGGTGATATAGAGAGGGTCAGGGATGTAAGGGAGGACATTGATGAGCAATTGCAAGCCCGTTATGAAGGGTGGCTAGCAGTACCGAGTCCGTCATTGTAGGAAGGATGGTCATATTTACTTTAAAGGGTAAGGCGAAGGGGTGGGGGATTGGTGATGCAAAGACGTAATTATTACCCGAGCGCATGGTACAAAAGCTGAATGTACAATTTACTAACTACAACTTACTTTCCACAATACATTATCTGCTACCCACTTCACAATCCATTAACTACAAACCATTTTCCAACATCCATTATCTACAACGAACTGCCCACAATCCACAATTCACATCACCAGTTTACAAAAGGTCCCTACACAATGTGAAAAAACAACTTTCGACTAAAGTTCCCCGACGCCGCGCTGCAGTTTAGGATTACTGCGCAGCAAATTTTATAAAATATTACACAAAAAATGGATGCTGTGCAACTTTGCACACCAGTTGTTGTTTTTTTCCACATTGCAAACGGATCAAAGAACCTTAGAGGGAACATTGCTTTCGACCATCCATCTAATTTTATTAAATATCTACAATCCACATTCCAATACTTTCCATCCATCCTCTCATTCCCATAAATCCTCATCCTTCTTTCAATCCACAATCCCACATCGATTCTGATACGACTGCTTTTATCAAATTTTTTCCCGTGGTTATTTTAAAAAGCACTGGTTCTCGTCCATGCAATAATTCCTATAAAATAATTACGTCCAACAAGCTCCACAAACACACCGGTGTTTACTTTGGCCGGCCAAGGATATTTTTCTTTAATCAAAGCCCAGTAAGTGCCATCATTTCTTACAATCACAACCCGTGACAGGAGAGCATGTTGTTGTGGGCCGGGGAGCAGCCCGCAATTATGGCGTGGGATAAGTGGTGGTGGAGGTTGGAGTGGGGTGGGTGTAGCATTCACATGGATTGGTGACAGCGGAGCAGTGGGGTGGTTGGAACATGCACACAGATTGGTAGGAGCGGAGCAGAGGTTGGATGGAACATTCGCACAGATTGGTGGAGTAGAAGAAACATCCAAAAGGATGTGTGGGAGCGGAGCAGTGGAGTGTATGGAACATTCACATGGATTGGTGGAGTAGATGAAACATCCTTGGTGGAGTAGATAAAACATCCAAAATGATTGGTGGGAGCGGAGCAATGCAAAGGATGTAAAATTCACACGGATTCGTGGAAGCGGAGAGGCGGGGTGAATAAAACACTCACACGGATAGGACCGGAAGAAGAACGTAGCGAAGTGGAATGACTACAAGTGTGACAGGAAGGACTACAGTGTGACAGGAAGGACTACAAGTGTGACAGGAAGGACTACAAGTGTGACAGGCAGGACAACAAGTGTGACAGGCGGGAGTACAGGTGTGACAGGCAGGAGTACAAGTGTGACAGGCAGGAGTACAAGTGTGACAGGCAGGACTACAAGAGTGACAGGCAGGACTCCAAGTGTGACAGGCGGGAGTACAGGTGTGACAGGCAGGACTCCAAGTGTGACAGGCAGGATATTTTGCATGTTGATCAGGATTGCGTATTACCGACTGTTATAACAATGACGCTCGAAAGGGATGTTGCCTTTTTGCTATTTGAATAGATCTTTTTATAGTCCACTCCACCCCTTCCACCAATGGAAGAAATATTGTGAAGTCCGACACAACGCATATTCTGTTTAAAACTTACACTAAATACTTTAAAGCCCTAAAGGACTAATTATGGCAGTGTTTTTTTCCCTTTGTCTTCTGTCATTGGGGAAAAGAAAATCTGCGCTTGGATAAGTGACACACTACTGTGATGGTGGTAGAGGAATAATTTGGCACATTCATGCCTGCTAGTAATGTTAAGTTTACAATTATATAACAAATTAAACCGAAAATAAGGGAAAGGGTGGGGGAGGGTAATTTTATTGACAAAGAACACTGACAAATGACTAAGAAATTTCAATTTTTTAAAATGTCAATTTCTCCAGATTTTGATTTCCTTGGATTTTTAAGGTATATTTACAATTGACAGCCGTCAAACTATGTCCTACAGTACACCATATGGTGGTGGGCAATGTGTGCCCTTTAGTTTGGGGCAAGTGTGGATGTGAAGCTAACCCAACTTGTTGAGAGATGACGTCAAACATACGTAGTGGCACTGAAAGAAGGGAACTGAAACCAGAGGCCCTGATCAGACCAGAATTTTGGTTGGGACTAAAATAATCTATTATCGTTACAGTAGAAGTGTGTTGGCCTAACTCAAGAATTGTGACGTTTGTAGCCCAATTTCTTGTAAGTGTTTCCCTTATCATTGAACAGGCCGTGTATTTTGACAGATGTAGAGAACCACGAATGTATAGGGCTGAGATAATGACCGTGGAAGTGCAGGCGGTGAGGGGTCGGGTGCGGAGAGTTATAAGCTGCCAGTAAATGAAAAGAATATAGAGAGGGGCTAGTGTGGCGCGCAAGATGATGTGCCTCCAACAGAGGACGTGGAAGATATCTAATGGAATGGAGCTATGAAGTGAACAAGTTCGGATGTAAGAATGTAAAATAGTAAACCTAAATTTTGTCAACGGAGTGAGAAATATAGTGCCTAAGCCTAAGTGATGGAATGGTGTCATTAAATCGCAAACAAAAAGTAAACACCAGCACTCTTAAAAGTTGGGGTGAAATGATAAGAAATGACTATTCGGGTGTACTGTAAAGGTGACGCGACGAGGTTCAATGGTGACAACAAGAAGTAAAGAGAGGAAATGCAATAAATAGGAAGAGGCACCAAAGGATCCAAGAGTGTGACAAGAAGTGGTGCAAAACGTGTCAAGAAAAAGGAAGAAGAAGGCACACGACAGAAGACAGCGGAGCAAGGAACAGGAAGGAAGAATGACAGTGAAGACTGCAAATGATGATGCCAGCGAGATTTGTGCGTACAGCTCACACGGCCACCCTGTACGCGCCCCATACATCTTTAATGCATCGCTTTCCTAGCCGTTTACACCTTGTTGGGTAGTCAGCCACCAAACGCTTACCAATGTCTTTAATCACGGCCACGGCCTTGAAAAATGTACAAATTTTGCTTTTACCCCCGGAGCGCATTTGTTTATATGCGAGCTGGGATACACTATGGGGACTTGATTCTTGAGATTTTAACCCAATCTCTTACATATGCATTTTATAATGGCTATTCCCAAAATCCCATCCCTCCCATGCATTAACATTTTTAAGCGATAACTCTCAAAGCTACTTTAATTATATGGAATGAAAATCTAAAAACGATCTATAGAAAGTAAAATAATAAACATTTTCATTTCCATTACGTATTCGCAAACCTTCACCGCAATAGCCATATATGATTGTCATCCCTTAGTTATGTTAAACGGGGCACGTCACAATCCGCATATCCTTGACATTCGCCCGGATTTGACAAGCACTCTAGCACACGGCCTCGGACAACTCGAAGCTGACCCGGGTGGCCACAGTTAAGACCTTTTCTCGGCTGTGTCCGTTATTTGGGGAGAGACATGTTGATATATTAGCGTTGCCATGTCTGACAGTCGGCTGATGACGTCTCTGGGCAACACTTTAAACATGATTCTTGCTACAATAAGCATGGCCAAGCGTTATATGTGATGTTTAGATTGCTTTGACTTCAATGCATTTATGAAGGGCTGGGCCTATTAGACCAAGTTGCTACAAGGATATATTGTTTCAAACTATCAAAGTTTTTTTTTTTTTTGACGGGCTGTTGGTTTAGAGCCACCGACATCAGAAGATAAAATATGGGTGAGACTGCAATCAGGCTTTTAGATTAATAAATATATATATTATTAAAATAGGGTCTCGTGTAGACATGACAAGACATCATCACAGAACATGTTCGTTGTCACGCCTTTAAATACCCTGTTTTAATAATAATATGTATCCACCATTTGATATATATATATATATATACCACCCGCCCCTGCACACAAACTCTCCAATCAACTTCCATGTTAGGTTAAGTTTAAATCTAAACCGGTGAGTTATAACATTGTTGAAGAATGAAATCGATTTCCAAACATAACTGGAAACAAATGTTTTTAAAAGTTTTTAAAGATATAATTTTGATTAGTACTAAAAGAGTGCTGTAGTGTGTCATTAAAAAGAGTGACACAACTAAACGCGTGACGTGAGACGATTGGTTAGTATTGTCAAATGTTATCTATTTTAAAAAAGCTTTGTGAGAGGGGCGTTTTAATTCTGAACAATTAATCTCTTTATCTTTAAACTAATTAAAATAAGTTTCACTCTCTGTTCTCTGCATTATTAAATTTTGGAACTAGGCGAGACAGACATAGGAGAGAAAAGACAGACATAGGAAAGAACAGACAGACTGACACCTCTAGCATGTTGTGGCAATCTCGGATTCTGCCAGTCATTCTGGGTGTGTGCAGGGGCAAAGTTGGAGAGGGAGGGAGAAAGAACTATGGGAAGGAGGAATTTTTGACAAACTTTAAAAATTTAAAAAAAGAGTACTGACCTGTATGAATTCGCACATGCTGCTGCAGGTGTGACAGTTGTTTGAACGCCCTGTCACAGAAGGAGCAGATGTGCTTGCGCACCCCGGTGTGCACTAAATTGTGCTGCGCCAACTGCTGCTTGCTCCTGAACATCTTGAGGCAGGTCAGGCAAGGGTGCGTCTTCTCCAGCTCTCTCCCAGGCCCATGGCCTGAAGAGGATGCTCCAATTGAATGGTCGTCCATGAGGCCAGACAGCGACTGACTAGCGCGCTCAGACAGCATGGGTATGCCGTGACCGTGGTGCCGCCCGACCAGGTCGGCCAGGGTGTCATCGCCGCCATGGCCGAGGTGAGGTGCCGCACTGCTAGACCGCGCCAGCCCCAGCGAGCCCAGGTGACCCATCATAGAATTGGGGGGCAGAGGCCCTGGCATGAGGCCCCCATCAGGTGAAGACTTGTTGAGGTTGGAGGCCACTGCAGCGATTGTCTCCTCTATGAGAGACGTAGACTGGTGGCCGGATGGTCTGTCTGTGGATGAGGACGATGAAGAGTACAGGGCACGGGAAAGATCACGAGCATCATTACAATTGTTGGCCTCGGATAGCAACGTCGAGCCAGGCCGCGAGTGGAGCTGGCCGCCACCATTGTCCAGGCCGTAAGCCGACAGGCCACCCCTGCCGTTATGACTGTTGGAGTTGTCGCCAGCCATACCCTGTTGTTGGGAGTGATGGTCCACAAGGCCGGGGTGGGAGTGGGACGGGTGGTCTGAAAGACCTCTCATGTGGGGGGGCAGTGACTGACCACCATGCTGCTGCTGATCAACTGTACCTAAATTATGCTGACCACCGCCACCCATGGAGGGTGGCCGACCTCTAGGGGGCCCAGAGGACATTGAGTCTAACAAATTTTGAGAGGACTGCTCGGGGTTAAAGCCCCCTTGATCCGATAAACCATTTCCATTTCCTCCAAGTCCAACACTTCCCCGCCCGTCCGACGACATTGACTTCCCTAAACCGCCATGTACCCCCCTATTGTCCCCCACAGGGGTCAAGTTCCTCATGGGTTGCGGCTGCCTGTCTGATAATGAGCTCCCACTTAAACCAGAGAGTGGACGATTGACCATGTTATTCCCAGGGTTATTGCCCCCTCCACCAAGGGGCACCAGGTCTCTGTCGCTGTTGCTCATCTGCCTCATTCCAGAGTTACCTCCATCGTTCATGTTAATCCTGTCGTGCAGTTGAGCCTGCCGTCTGCCATTACCCGAGTCCAGCGACTGGTCAGAAGACCTGCCAGAGTTTAAATCTGACAGTGACTGGGCACCGCCGCCGGCCAGGTGCTCCAGAGAGCTCCCCGTCTCGCTAAGGTCCAACATGCTGTGGGCAGCATGCTCTGCCATGGTGTGGGCATGGTCCAGCGCAGAGTGCTGGTCAGCCATGCTGACCCCTACCACCGAATGTTGATCGACCAAGGACTGACTCATCTGATGCTGGTCTTGGTGCTGGTGTTGCTGTTGTTGGGTGGGTGTGGTGAGGTTCTGGGGTGGCATTTGGTTGGAACTTCCAAGATCATCTCTGAAGTAAAAAAGACAAATGATTTTTAGTCAACAGCAGAAGCTTTTGCTTCAATTCTATCATTTCTAATCCCCAGCTAATGGGAGTGACACACAATTTATATATCATTTCTAGGGCTGCGGAAATTACCGATTAACTTCTCAATTAATCGGTAAATTTCATTATCAATTAAAATTATTTTAATCGATAAAATAGTGATTAAAATTAAAGAATTATTTTAAAATTCTTTTTCGATTTATTAATAAATATTTAATGGTTAATAATTGGTTTTTTTTAAATACAAACTTCTTCATGTAATATTAAAAGAGAAATGTTGCATATGTAAACTTTAAAGTAACCTGTTTTATAAGGACATTGATTTAAAAAAACAATTGTTTTTAATTAATTAACAATAACAAAATTTAAATTCATTGACATTATATTGAACTACTTATATTTAAATAATTATATCTCCTAACAGTATTATTTTTTTTTTTTAATTATATTTTAATATCTAAGTTATGGGAATTTCAAAAATGCCCTATAAGAGCACAAAATGTGAAGTAAAACAACATAGTAAAAAAAGTGATCATGAGGACTTTGAAAAAAAAAAATCGTTACTTTTGGACCACTTTTGGATATAATGATTATCTTTATGTTTTTGTTAACATCGTTAATGATCAAACAATTTCTATATAGCTGTATTACTTTTATATTGTAAAATTAATTTGAAGTTTTATCCAAGTGCCTAAACTTTAATACGTTATTTAACTTATTTTTATAGCTAACTGTGTTTTAAAAATAACTTTTAAAACAACAATTTCCCCCTTTTTTATTACTTCCTTTGAAATTTTCAGTTTAATGAAGTCATACATCTTTATTTTTAGCTATAACAAAATTATCAATTAATTAATCTGTAATTTTTCAAAAGTTAACGATTAAATTTAATTTAATCGATAACAGCCCTAATCATTTCTAATCCCCAGCTAATGGGAGTGACACACAATTTATATATCATTTCTAATCGCCAGCTAATAGGAGTGACACACAATTTATATATCATTTCTAATCCCCAGCTAATGGGAGTGACACACAATTTATATATCATTTCTAATCCCCAGCTAATGGGAGTGACACACAATTTATATATCATTTCTAATCCCCAGACTGCCAGCTGGTGAGAGGGAGTGGTGATGGGTGACAAGCTGAAACAGAAACTATTAATAAAAATTGAGGTTTAAAGGATTTCCTCCCTTGAAATTTGAAAACTTTCCAAATACTAAGACTAATACCTCCATTCGCTATTAACATAAATTTGTGAAAGTTAATTTTCAAATGCTTTTCAAGTCCAAAATAAAATAAAAAACATAAAAAATCTAAACCAGAGAAGCCTTTTTTAAATCACTAAAAGAATTTTTTAATTACTACATGATTTTTTTTATTTTGACAACTGAAATTATCATTGTCTTTTGTTGTTTTTTTGTCCTGCCATTTCCAATTTTTTGAGAATTTTACTCAACTTAAATAAATCATTATTATTTTATAGGTTTTCTTTGACCCCACTAAAAAGATGTTGATTTTTCTTTTTAAACCCTTTGTTTTTTGTTTTTTTCTTTAATTGCTTTTTTTGTAAAAATTGGTTTGAGGTTTGGGAGCCAAATTATTATTCATGGTTGTTAAAATTATTTTTTAAGTCTAAAGGCTAAGATTTAAACTGTATTTTACCTATGTCTTTTAGTGAAACAGAAATTCGGTCTGATATCTCATAAAAAAAATTTTTTTTTAATCTGCTGTCATATATAAAAATGTTAAAATGAAATATAACACATCATATTTAGTTTTTGCCTGTCTCTTCATTACTGGTGATCATAAGGGTAAGAACACAGTAGTGTACCTTACAGATTTATATTTGAAGTAGATTAAATCTTTGAGAAAAGTGTCTTAGTCTTATTTTTTTTATATGAATCTAAATCCATAAAAAAAACTATTTAACTAAGAAATATAAAGACGATTTTAACTACAAGGCTACTCAGGCTGTTTGATGTCACTGTGTTTAAAAATTTTCATTATTTAAAAACTATTTTGAAAAAGTGACATTTTTTTCTATAATGCTATAAGCAAAACAAAAATACACCAAAAAAATATTTAAAATTGAAAAGTAAAAATTCCTTTAAATGTTAAGCACTTGAACCCACACAGTATAAAAATATAGATCATTTTTATTTACCTTATGACTGGAAAAGGTAGAAACATTATTAAAAAGACAAGTAATTATATGAGGCACCAATTTTTAAAAATTATATATGTGTACTTGGTCTTACTTTTTCACTTATAACATGATAAGACAGAAAACAAAATAACCAGACAAAAAAGGAAAAACTTTTTTTTGGTTTCTTTCAATCATTTTTTTTTGGCTAAGTTTATAAACTCAAAAATAAAAGTGGTGGCAAATAGAAAGAAATTTTAGTCCAAATAAAGTTTGTGGAAGTACAAAGACAAGAATAAAAAAACTGATGGATAAGATATAATTTATTTATAATGATAAGATTTTTTTTAATTCAACTCTCAAGAAATTATTATTCATTCTAATATTTGAAATAAATGCATGTTGGAATAAACACTAAGAGATGAGGTAAATTTGTGCACACTGGGATACAATTGTGCACACTGGGATACAATTGTGCAAACTGGGATACAATTGTGCAATGAATAATATTGTCACCTTTATTTTCTAAAACAAAAAAATTGTGGTGTAGATTCAGAAATCTTGCAGTCTCTTTACTTTATAGAAAGGGAAGCAACTAGTAAATTTATAATTGAGTATGGTCAACACTTGAAAGAGTAATGTTAAATTAATATTAAGTACTTGTAAGAAAGTATTAAATAAGATAAATTACATCTGAAAGAAATAATAACAGATAAATTATTTCTATGAAAATAAAGATAACTTGTGTGACAATGGTCTTTAAAAAATCTTTTGTTTGCAATGTTGAAACTATATTCATTCAGGAGAAATTTGTATGATGTTTTTCAAAATCGTTCCTCTCATAGCTAAATAATACCTGAGCTATTTCCAAACTCTTTACCCATTTTAGCTTAGGTATTATTTCACATGTGAACTTTTCAAAGAGCAACTTTTCCAATTTATTCCAAGCATTATCAAAATTAAATTGTAATTCTATAATTTAATTACAAGAAAATTAGAATGTTGCTATATATTAGCTGCATTTTTTAAAAAATAATTGCCTTAAGATATACATATTTTAATCTCCTATTGTCATGAAATAAATATTTAAATGCAAGTAGCTATTCTAAATCCAAAATAATAGCCTACATCATGAATTTATGCATCATTCTTAATCGGGGCTTTTCATGAATAATTTTGATATGGAGAAGAAAAAAAAAGGGGGGGGTGTGTATTTGAAGTAAGCTTAACCAGAGACATAACTTGCACTTTACACGTTAAAGGATCAAGCTGAATAAACAAACACTGAGAGTAAATGATTCTATGACTGATGATACTTACAATTCTGAGTATCTTGGACCTGGCTAACTTTAATAATGTATTTACCCCCCCCTCCCCCAACCAAAAAAAAAAAAATCAAAGCCAAGCAGCTCATTAGCTCATTGTCAGTAATTTTGCTGAAATATTTTCAGTAACTGAAAACCAATCATTGAATTCATTGATTATTATTGTCATTGTTGAAACAAAGTTTATTAAAGATTAGGAAGGGACCCCACTTAGATATTTTTAAGTGAAGGAGACTAACATGGAATGAGGCCACTTATAATAGCAGTACACTAGTCTGAACCAACTAATGTGAAAAAAAATGACTCTTTCATAAAAATTAAATTTTAAAAAAAAATAAAAAAAATAAACATATCACAAGCCAAATGAACTATTTTCTGTATAATATACAAATATTGTATAATTAAAATTACGTTTTTTTTGTTTGTTTGTTTGTTGTTGTTTTTTGTTGTTTGTTTTGTTTGTTGTTGTTTTTTTTTTTGGGGGGGTGTGCTTACAGAAATAATGAAATTTCAATTTTAAAGTATATTATTCTCTTTTAACCAACTGTGTCTCATTGCTCTACTTAAGGATTTAAAGTAAAGCTGGCCAAGCCTTCAACACTGTATCTCACTAATAGAAACAGACAAAATTATTTGAAGGGTTTTATACCATGACTCATCCACAGGGTATTCTTCCAAAATCATTTCCTATAAGATATCTTCATGTTGACAGATATTTCCTTTAAGACAATGTATGAACAGATTTGTATAGCGGGAGTCTATTTATAATTACTGTTAATTAAAACTAGTCTATTCAAAGATGTGTGTGGAGAATGAATGCATGTGTCACTGCTGTGTGCAGCGTGTGGATGTCTGTGCTGTTTATGCTGTATATCCTCTCAATGTGCAGCTGTGTATAGTCAAACTGTGTGGTGTGTGCATAACCTACCTCTCACTCCCCCCCCCCCATCTCCCTGAGCATGTGACATGTGAGTGTTCAGCAACTTTATGGGGCAGCTGCAACTGTATGGTGCAGTGTATGTGATGTATCTAAATGAATGTTGTGTACCTTGTGTATGGGGTGCTTTGTGTGTTATTGTTGTGTTAGGAATTTGAGTTACAATCACCACCTGGTATAAATCTTTTGTTCAATGGTCTCTCGATACTTTACTTTTATCCAAGTAAAATAAGTCTCCCGGTATCTCTTATTAGTTCCAAAATACCAGATATTCACCCTGTTAGCCTGCCCATTTCCTGCTTCCCTCATCGCCTCCTTTAACAAGCCCCCCTCCCACTTTTCAACGTACATATAGCATGGGAAAATGTGGCCAGTCAAGCATGGCATTGCTCTTCACAGGTACTCCCATGGGTCATATTCTCGGGAGGGGGGTAGGGTGGGGGCAGTGATACCAATGGGACCAAGGACTCTTACAAATGATCATGTCCACTAGTGGGAAATGCCCGGAGAGTGGCGAGGTGGTAGTCGCTCATACCAATCAAAGAGCGATTTAACACACACACAAATTAACAGAATCCCCAATATTTTTGTTTAAAAATAATAAATTGATAATTTATAGATTTATCTAAATTTAGTTTCCAGATTTCATTTCAATATTTTGTTTTTAAATGCCTTCTTCAAAAAAAAATTTTCAGTCTTATTTATTATAAATTCGTTTCTAAAACTATTTCAGCTTTCTTATTATGCATGTGTGGGGTCGGTGATGTGGGATAGGAATGCCTAGCCCAAAATGTCCTAGGGGTGTAGGTATTAACATACATGTTGAGAAATCCTTCTTTGGAATGTCAGCATAATGGGATACATCGATCACGGCCTTGAGGTACAGAAGAATCGTCAAGAGGTACATGGTTGTCAAAAACCAAGGTAACCACTGAGTTTAAGGGCTTCGGGGGTTATACCTGGGGGAGGGTGGTGGTGGAGAGCTAGTTGAGTATTAAATAGTGACGGCATTTTAAGGTAACTGCAATGGGAGGGGGGAAAGGGAATGGGCCGGGGAGGTTATGGGCCCTGGGTGTGGATAAGTTCTGTCTGCCATGGTCTCCAGGTGAGCATATCTAACTGCAGTCTCTACCTGCAGTTTCTGACACCGTCCGTCAAAGAACGAGTAAATAGAGGAAGCGTGTCCGGTATGCCATTACCTAAAATGGGCGCATTTTGTCAAATAACATGGTCGTCCTTTGTAGGATGGGTTGGTCACTGCTTTATACTTTATCTGAGTCTTTTAATAAAAAAAATGTGTTCCTTACTGATTAAGTTCAATATCGAAGTGCAATGTTAAATGAAATATTTACATATAATACCGACAGATTCGCAAACTGATGAAAGCATTGCTAGAGGACCTGTGCGGCACATGTTGGGAATTCGTATGGTCTATGTGGGAACCCTTGCTTGGAGGCGATCAATGCCATTCACCAGCAGCGTGCTCTTACACGGGGGACAAACGATCAGCTCTGCCAGCGAGGACACAGTCCGTCCACCCGTCCGATGACAACATGAGGTCAGGTGTCCCACTTTCAGTGAGGGCTTTTGTTCATCAGATCAAGACTTGAACATTTACTATTGAGCTGAAATCTACCCACCCCGGGGCAGACTTTTAAAATCATAGCCTCACACGCCCGAGGCCAGAGTTCCTTCTCAATAATCAATCAATCGATGTTCCTTCGCCATACGGCTGCCCAGTCCACCCACCACCAGCCCCCGCCGGCATTTCACGTCTATACCAGCACCAGTTTACTGTCGGACAAGGGGAGAAAAAAAAAGCTACCAATGAACGGCGCGAAAAAGGATGTCGCAGTGATTCTCAAAATGTACAGGGGTGAATAACAAAAAAACAACAAAAAAAAAANGTTTTGAAGAAGAAACGGTGGTGGTGGTTGGGGTGGTGGGGGGGGGGGGGAGCTAGTTGCAATCTTCTCAAACTGTTAACTAAAATGTACCAAAGACTAATCTATTACAGACGCTTCTTCAATACAGAAGGTTTTTGAGTCCTACGCTCATCTATAATTTGTGTCTAGTCTTGCATTTTAATTCGTTTTAAATGTTGGTATAGTGTTGGTTTTTCTGGAATTCCGGACGGGAAGAACGAGACTTTGTTCTTGAACTCTTAAACTTGAATTGTGGAGTAGGTTGTGATGTTAGACTCTATGTCCGAGCAGCATGGTGATGATGATGATGGATCCCATGTAATACGTCTACAATTATATATTTTTTTCTTCAATAATTTTATTATTTTTCTCGACCACATATACAGCACACATCAACTTTATGCTAAGACACATCTGACTTGCGCTTTTGTCCTGGTTGATGACTCGCACCCCCCAAACCGCCTTAAACCCCCCCTCCCCCATCTTAACGTACACACCTTTTTTTCTCTATTTTTCGGGGTCGGATGGGGATAAGAAGAAAGACGAAGCCGTCAATAACCGGCTTTTGTTGACCGGGGCGAGTCCCCATTGTGCCGCGTGAATGCGACTACTGGGGCCATTGTGCCGGGGCCCCGGCTTGTCGTTGGTCTACTTACAAGGAGGGGGGGATTAGCGCACGGTGCTGGGGACATACACCATGCTGTGGCGGCAAAGACTTGCCCAGTGATCAGGGACTGGGACACCCAGATATATTATAGAGATATGTGTTGCACATGGAGGGATGGTTATCTTGCCTTTTTCCTCCAACGTCTACAATTCTATGTTGTATTGATGACTTTTGATTGTGAACATTCTTTAAGCCTACCCTAATCACATTGCTAATTGCTTACCGCATACTTTTTCCAGGACAAGATTTCGTTTGGTCAATAGTGTTTAATAAAAAATTTTGGGAGGAGATATATTCCAGCTACTAGAAAAGTGTGCCAATAAAACATTAAAAAATAGCTGTTGATACAGAACATTCATGAAAAGTGTTAAAGTTTGGATCCCAAATTCTTACAGCCGAACCGCGTTCAATAATGTCGTGTAGTGAATTAAATGCCTGTTAAGCCGGATGGGCCTGCAGTCAGATCAACCCGATGATGATAATGAAATGGTCAACAAGATAAAAAAAAAAATTTTAAAAGCTCTGTGCCAAACTTCAGCTCTCTGTGAATTAGAGGAAGTTGGTTAATAATGAGTTCCAAGAAAGTCAAAGCAGGCAGTGTTTTACTAAGTTCTAGGAAGCCTCGTTTTTCAACAAATCATTGAATGTCATCTTCCCCTGACAAGATTGTCAGTAAATGAGAACGTAAATCTGGCCTGGTAATATGTACAGGCCCCTAGATTTCTATAAGGTACATGATATAATGTACACGTAAGCAGAGCCCACGATGTCTACATGTCCCTTTATTTATGTAAGGCCCTAAGATGTAATGTACACATTTAAAAGGCCTCGAGACTTCTATAAGGCCCATGATATAACGTACAGGTTTACAAGGCCCACGGTATCTCCCAGACCTAAGACATCTAGCCACAAGACCCATGCTATCCACAAGGCCAACGATTTCCACAACGGCCATGGTCTTGGAGAGCGTGTATGAAGCGCTGTATTCAAAAAAGGCCAGAGAAAGGATCGGACTAAGAGTATCGCACTAAATGCCACAGTCCACAATACAAGAGATAACGCGGTCTAACCGGACCAAAGTTTGCCTCTAAGTAGACACCGAGTAGAAACTTCTTGGGACATCATACGTATGGTGCTCACAAGTTAGCGGAGGGTGTGCTACTCATAAACGGGGGCAAAGGTGCCGTACCTAGACATGGCACCACCGGGGGTGGACTTTATGTTAGCTCACCCACCTCTATCGTACGTAAATAACACTATCTAAACCTGCAAATTTCCCCCATTTCACTTCAGTCCTAGTGCCTAGTGTTCGAGTCATTATTTCCGTGTCGCTCCACGAAGAAAAGTGTCGTATGTCACTTAGATTGAAATTCGCCCTAAAAGTTCACTGTATTTTCTATTCAAATTTAATGTACACCGGAATTTGTCGAACGGGAACTTGCCAATACCTGGAAATTTAGGCGACCATTGACCTGGTTGGTGGCTAATAATTGCGTGATGTTTATCTTAACAAAATGTCTGCTTCTCGGGGCATTTTGCTTCAGAAAATTTTATTAATCACATTTCTGTTTAAATAGTTGTTTGTGTTAACGGAATTTTTAGGCCGTGAAGGAAGATCTCAAGGCATATATTTATTGTTCATTGAAATGTTCGCTTTTTAAAGTCGTGGGCCTATATTTTGACCAGCGGCGGCCAGGCGAGCTTGTTATTTCTTGCCACCACTAGAAAATATCTCCTCAAACTTCGCCCATGTCTTCGCTATCACCTAAGGTTTAGCTCCATAGTTAGCTCTGTTCTTTATTTCCCAAAACTTCTATTTGAACAAAGTTCTAACGTCAATGAACAGGTTTAAGCTAATTCTTCAGTGTTCCAGTCTATCACGAGTAGTTAAAGGTTATAGAGAACAACAACAATATTGGCGACATCTAGGGTGTTGGCCTCAAACAGCTCCGGTGATGATGCCATGGCTTGCATGTCAATATATACCAGATATCGGCGAGTACAGAGCAGCAATACTACAACATCATCCATGCTGATTTGCGTACGTAGAAATTTAAATATATATATATATATAATGTAAAAACAGATGCATGCAGTTGAATTGTGCGGTACGAAAATAAATCGATTAGAAAATGATTTCATTGATTTTATCTCATGGTCATGCGGGTGCTTGTTCTATCACTGGTGGCTGAGTGCATAGAGCATCAACAGTTGTAGACGATACTGTGGCCACCGATAGGAACGCTGACAATAGGGTGGAGGGAATGGCACTTTACGAAAAGTGGAACGGCTTCTGAGAAAAATCGAGTTGAACACCACAAACACGAGGCGCCAAATCGTTCCGGAAACGTATTTCCCAAACAAATACATTCACTGGTTAAAGAGACAAAGGATAAGTAGATAGAATTCGCAGTCCATACCGTGCCATACGACAAAATGAGCAAAACCCAAGACTCGTACATGCGATGTCCAATGTGACCCGAATTGTCCAGTGTGGAGGGGGGAGGGGTTTACATTCCATCGTCACAAGGACGAGGACCAAACTACTTGTCCCTAGAAAACCGGGCGACCGAGTTAGTTGCGAACACCGAACACTCAGGCGACCCCTACCGATGTAAACCCCCGATCCCTAGTGGTCTTCTAAAACCCAATCCTTCTGGATTAATCTCGACCTCACCACCCCCACCCCCACGCCGCACCGTCCATCCGAGCGATGAAGTAATCCCTAAGTTTAATGATTACTCCATTCAACGCCGGGGTTACCGCGCCACTCATTGCACTGCCGCTCTGTGAACATGCCTAGGGGAATTTCTCTACTCCAAAAATCGATAACGAGAATCTGGGTTTGAAACACTGAGACCGCCATAGATAGTCTGTGAGTTTAAATACAAGCTGCCTGCCTCCTCGTCTGTGCCGGCCAGTGTCACTTTAACCTACGGCAGCCATCTCGTCATCGGCAGCAGGGGGAGGGGAGCTGGCGCGAGGGTCAAACCCCCGCAACCACGGTGGGGACTGGATGTAACGTCATTAACTAAATCAGCAAGGCAAAGTTGAGATGCTTTGTGGAATCTGTCAGCATTTGAAATAGTATTGCCTAACTAGGATTTATAGCAATCTTAATCTAGCTCAAAGTGTCAAATGCTCGGTATATATAGCTTTCTGTCCAAGAGGGGCTATCGGTCACTTAACGATAAAATCATGAAACCCCCTTCTCCCCGGCGAAACAGGTTTCATCTCGGGAAGTACTATTAACCCTTGAACCCACACGACGGTTCAGCACCTAGCAGGCTGACCCCGTTGAAAGATCTCGACCTTACTAGAGTTCACAGGTGACCCCAAAATTAGATGACTTTACTTGGGTCATTACTATTGACCTTTCATCACAAAACACAACTCATTCACCAGAAGTCCCGGTTAACTCAAGTATACCCACCCCACAAGCAACGAGCATCAAATTAACAAATAAAGTCTACAAAATTAATATTATAAAACATTGGCGGGTGGGGGGATTTAGTTGGGATGGGGATTGAGTTAGAAAAATGAGTAGTGTAGGCCTGGGGATAGGGTTAGAAAGACGGGTGGCGTAAGCCTGGGGATAGGGATAGAGTTAGAAATATGGGTGTTCCTAGGCATGGGGATAGGAATAGAGTTAGAAAGATGGCAGGTGTATGCCTGGGGATGGGGATAGAGTTTTTAAAAAATTAGATCAAAGTTGTAGGGTCTGGGACTTGGAATATGGATAGAAATAGAGAGATGGTGTAAGAACTGGGGCTTGTGAAAGGGATAGAGTTGGAAAGATGGCAGTTGTAGGTCTACGACTTAACGTCAACAGTGTAACGATGCTATGATGTAACACATATGATTTACTTGACATTCAGCGAAGTCGTTGATTAGCAACTGGTATTTTATGTAACCGTATGATCCAAGATTTAATTACAAAGTTATAGTGCATCATGCCTGCTTTACAGAACAAACTGAATAGTCGGTCAGATGTCCAAATTATTGCTACAAATGTGCAGGGGGAAAATGTTTTTTAAAAAAATGTAGCTAGCTCTGGTCAAATATCATGGTAGTACTGATAGTACTACAAACAAAGGTAGCGACCTAGTGGGGTACTATTACAATCGTATCATGTCAGGAATAACAGTGTGGTACTGTTACAAACGTCACGTTTACAAACGTAGCATGTCAGGGTTACAGTGTGATACTGTTACAAACGTAGCATGTCAGGGTTACAGTGTGATACTGTTACAAACGTAGCATGTCAGGGTTACAGTGTGGTACTGTTACACACGTAGCATGTCAGGGTTACAGTGTGGTACTGTTACAAACGTCACGTTACAAACGTAGCATGTCAGGGTTACAGTTACAGTGTGGTACTGTTACAAACGTAGCATGTCGGGGTTACAGTGTGGTACTGTTACAAACGTAGCATGTCAGGGTTACAGTGTGGTACTGTTACAAACGTAGCATGTCAGGGTTACCGTGTGGTACTTTTACAAACGTCACGTTTACAAACGTAGCATGTCGGGGTTAGAGTGTGGTACTGTTTCAAACGTAGCATGTCAGGGTTACAACTGTTACAAACGTGGCATGTCGGGGTTACAGTTGGGTACTGTTACAAACGTAGCATGTCAGGGTTACAAGTCACAGTGTGGTACTGTTACAAACATGCTACATGTCAGGGTTACAGTGCGGTACTGTTACAAACGTAGCATGTCGGGGTTACACACCAAACATCGAGGTACTGGGCAAACTGAGAGAGGCGGTGATAAGGTCTAGACCCCTGCGGTAGGCTAAAGCAAACAACACACACGTCTAGCGCTGGCTGTCCACACAGCACCCCGCGCTCTACCTGCCACTGCATTCCCTGGGGCCCAACCCTCCCCCAACCTCCCCCCTCCCCCCGTGTTAGTAAAACAGTACTGGCTGGAGGGAGGGCAGAGAAGCACACGGCTAGTGGCGGGGGATCCTAGATAAAAGTGACACACAATGGTATGGGACAACGGCACGATGGCGACCAAATCTCTGAATGGGGAGGAGGTAGCAGAGAAACACATTAACTCAGACCAGGTCTAGAGCCAACGGTAACATGACTAGACTGACTAGAGCTGGAGCGAAACTAGATGACCAGATACATAGAGCTCGGCTAGATCGCCTTGTTAATTAAGACGCGATTGACGTGCCACTTGGGCATGATTAAATGGCATTATAACATGGTTAGATGTCCACCAGATGACCACTGAGTCCACTGCATAATATGGCCACATCATACTGCTATATCACAGCGAATCGCATGGCTAGAGACCAAAGCAACATTTAAATGATACCAACGTACGACTGTAACAAAGCAAGTGGATGGCCGTGGTTGACTTCAAAATGTTACAATCATTACTGTCGAATGCATTTTTTTCCAAGATAATATCGAGTTTTGGACAGCTTTATGACACTACTACTAGATAAATGATACCTGTGACAGAACGGAGTGTACAGACTCTTGAACATGGTCAATTAAAGACTGGAACAACGTTAACAAAGTCACGGTTCAAGTTGTATTTCAAAACTCAACCTTTATGACTTAATGCATGACACACCTAGAGGCAGACGTGATAATATTACAGATGAATCTTGATAAGGGAATTTCTTTTAATATATCTTTTTTTAAATCTGACATTGGCATCAAAGATTTAACCCGGCAGTTGAAAAACTAACTGGTGAAATTTAGGAGCCACTATTAATTGCATAACGCCGAGTCCTGTGTTAAGTTAGTCCGGACATGCCAATGGGCTAATGGGACATCACATGACTGGGTTAGACGACACTGACATAGTCAATAATGTTTGCTTGTTAACGGTCTACTTCCCTGTCATATGGAAGGTAACGGGGTGCCAACCAAAAAGTGTATCTCTTTGGGTGTTATGTTAACAGTAGCATACAATGTCTCAGCACTGAAATAGCACTACACCCCCCCCCCCAACACACACATCCCCTTCACAACCGACTAATAAGTCGGTGGTTCTGATTACGTTACAGAACGTCGACCACCACATCAACAGGGACCGAGTCACTCTCAGTGAAAATCTAATCTGCGCTCACCAACATAAGTAGTGATAAATTGAACCTTACCATTGGCGGGGTCAATTGTTGCCTCCTTGTTGAAATCACCAACAACGGTCGCGAGCTGTGGGGCATCCGTGCTAATTTTCCCGGTGTTAATTTCTTGGAAATCATCTCATTTAGTTTCTTAAGTGCAGTCACCGATACAATGGCTCCTCAATGGAAAACTCATCCATAAGACGCCTTAATATAGTCTACAGTTTTGCCAAAGGTTTAACTACAGCGATTCAATAAATACGGGTAGGGGGGATATATTTGTATGAGTAAAGCGAACACTGTATTGCTATTACACTATGTATTATAACAAGACTTCTTAATAAAACGGCAATAACTTTGTTTGTTTGTTTTTTAAATATCTTTCTTAACGTAGTAACATTATAATTTAAGGCTGCTTTAACTGCTTATTCTAACAACAGCTATTATGATTTGTAATAATTTTTTTAACACTTCCCCTTCTAATAATATTTTTCCTTAAGCCACTGACGTTAAGTCTTACTGTGAAGGCGGAGATAGGCTAACAACACGAAAAGAGACCACAACTTTTTTCCACCACAACAGCACTGTAATGAATGCTCACTGAAGTAATGATTTTAAAATCATCCAGAAATCTTCACCGGCCGTTAGTCCAAGACCAGAAATACCAGCCACACAATCCAAGTCACTGGAATTCACTCACAGTATCCATAGTCCACAGGAATCGGAACAACTCTTCGGGTTTTTAAAAAAATTAATACATGCCTATCATTTTGTATATTTTTTTTTTTAATCGAGACCTTTAAACTTGCCTTCCGGAATGTTCACGCATGAGTGGTTTCAGAAAACACGTTCCTAGGTAAGTCTGTATAGTACAGATATTATTAATATTTAACAATAAAAATTATATTGTTTTTTTTTATTCCAGAATTGAATTAAACAATTCACGTAAAATTAACTTTGTCGGGAAAAAATAGCGCGGAAATTTAAATATTTCATTTTTTAAAAGTCGAAATCACTACAATCTAAGTATGAACGGTCAATAAATGATGATTTTTTTAAATATACTGTATTTAGAAAATGTCCAAAAAAAATTTAATAATATGACTAGACCAAAATAAACAAAGCGATTTTTAAAAAAAGAAAAGAACCCCCTACTACTAGTAGAGCCCAGGAACGAGAGAGGGGAAAAGGTTGTGGGGGGGAAAAACTCGAAAAAATATTCAGCTCGTGGAAGTGAAGCAGGCGACTAAAAAAAGAACGTCTTGATGAACGTACTTTTTTCCCCCTCCTCCCTCGCTCCAGCGCTCAGTATTGGAAGCCTGAGCCGAGCGAGGTCTGCCATAGCCATTACTCCGCGCTCGCTACCGTGCTCTACCGAAAAAATGCCCCATGGTAAATAAGTGACTGGAAGATTATTTGTCATAGAAGCGTTCGTTTTATCTGGCAGCCCTCTCTTTTTTAAGTTTTAAGCAGTTCTAGGCTTCATATGGGAATTATCAATTAAATCTGTTAATGAATATAATTCTATAAATGAGTTAAATGGGCGATATAATTCAAATTATGCTTAGGCACCCCAGAACAACATGATTGGTAATTTCACAAGTCGATCACTTATCATTTCTTCTTTGTCATTGATGTCTTGGAGTTTTGGCTGCGCGTTTCCAAGCATTCATAAATATGTGTACCATTATGAGCTTGAACGTAGTTTGTGAGATGGGTGGGAGAGGTGAGGAATAACGACAGGTGTAAAATAGTAGGTCGCGGGGGGAAGACATGCATCGGAGAGTTGTAAGGTGTGTGGGGGGGGAGGCGAGTAGTACATCTGTTGTTTCATTATTTCCTTATTTTGATGCAAACTGGTAATTTCGGTATGGTTGAATTTTAAAAAATTAAGTCAATGAGATGAGATCACGTGGCCACGTTTTGCTTTTAAGCAATTGTCAAGTTAAATATCTTACTGTTAAAAACGACATCTACATGAATACGACAAAGAGCCTAAACTACGTGATCAAATCGAAACCCCTTCAAAAACATCATTGCCGTAACAGTCCATCTTTTTCTAGACAGAGGGTATCCGAGGAGTTTTTCGCTGCGCGTTTACCATTTAAGTCACTGACCATGGTGGATTCGTTTATAGTGCAGGGAGATAAAAAGAGAAAAGTGATCAATTAAAATTGCCCATACCATGTGAACTGATGTGAAAAATATTGACAAGAATATTATCAGAGAAGTCCGTGAGACACCATCAACAATCTAACGCACGCAACCAGGTGTCTAAGTCTGACCCTGAGGTAACGGAGTTGACTTTTGACTATGCCTTTTTACGCCTGCATTCAATGATGCATATAAAATACTGTTTGTTCAGAATTAATAAGTGAAGGGGAGGGGGTAACTGCACATGTTACAATCTTGCAGGGTAAAGCATGAAATAGGTTCCGCGGTGTCCGCAATCTTTAAAACAACAAAGTTTAAAACGGTGAGGGGAGGACCGGAGGGGGGGGGTCTGAATATATTAATAAACAAACGGATTTTGTATTTTGATTTTATTTAAAAACTTGTCACAGAAAGGTTTCCTATATAATTTTATCATAAAACTACTATCAAATTTTCCTAATCACCAAAAACAAAAAATTTATTCCAAATAAATCTGATTTTTATCATTAGGTAAAATAAACCAAATTTAACATGATCTTTTTTTAAAACCCCTGCCTAAAAAACGGTACATTTATTAGACCGAAACTATTGGCATCGGTTGCAGTTATAGAGCGTTGCACAAGAGTATTGATTTTTTTTCCTCTCTCCCGTTCTCCACATCGGAGTGGAAGACTGGGCCCAACTAGGCGGCTTGCATTCAATGCATCCATATCCCCCCTCCCCTCCACTACTCTTCTACCGAGAGGAGGGGATGGGGCGGGAGTCATAAAAGACAAGTCTGACACGAGCGAGAAGGGTCTGGGGTGGGATGGGGGGTGCCGGCCGCCGACTGAGTGCGGAGTGGGGGAAAAAAAGGAATGCCGTGTCCGTCTGTCCGCTTGCGCGGCTGGTTCAATGATTTGGTATGGGCCTAGCCGGCGTTTGAGTTGGCGCGAAAAGAGAGAAGGAAGGACAGGCAGCTGGAATGGAAGAGGCGATAGACAGAAAGTGCGCGGGGTTGAACGATGGGTGGCGAGGGGGATGTAGCTGCGGGTGTAGCGGGAAAAACGATAATGAAACGGCGACGATAGGGGGAAAAAACAACCGGGGAGAGAACCGGAACGGGGGAAGGGTGGAGGTTAGAAAGCATAACAGGGGTGGAGGAGTCTGCTAAAAGTAGCGAGTGTCGACCCGACAGAGGTAGGGGTGGAGGTAGGTAATATGTAGATTCCATTGGAATATAATCCGAGAATCCCATCTTTTCCTTTCTTTTTTTTTCATGTATATTCTGAAGTCTCGATCAAGTGTGACTGTGTGAGGAGGTTCTGTGGAAACTTTGAAACATGCACCAAATCCTGAATTCTAAGTGAGCATGTTTGTACTTTGTTATTCAATATAAATCGAGAGAAAAAGACGGTCATTGATTAATCTATAACCCCGAGTCTCCCCCTTCCCCCAAAATGCATGCGGCCGAGGACAGGACGAGTGGATGAATAGCTAATGAAGTTACATGCACGCCTGGTAAAATAAAATGTGAAAAAAAAGAAGGAAAGAAACAGAAATCTGGGATTTTAGAGGGGAGCATGGATTTTAAAACAAGCATAGAGCATGGAACGAAGCAGTGATGGGAGAAGACCCGGTATTTTGACGGAGCACCGAAAACTAGTTTCAGGGGCACGAGGACGGCCTAGTGAGGAAAAGCATGTGGAGGGGAGGTATGAGAGGGGGGGGCGTTACAGGATCCCCCTGTTTAAAAGATATTTTTTAAAGGGTCAATCTGGAAAAGTACTTAGAAAAGTAGTGGGGGTCCTGGGGTAGGGGCAGGTTAGGGATAAACTGTGTTGATGAGTATGGAAGAAGGTAAGACATGTCAAAGAAAGTAGGGAAAAAAACTTTTTGAGGGCCGGTTTTTCATTTGAAGTTGAGTGGTGTAAAGGGGGTGGGGCTGATTGATTAATAGGAAATATTTTGTGCTCACATCCATAATGACGTTTACAAAATTCAAATTTTTCTCGTCCCCATAAATCCTTTTTTTCGGGGGGGGGGGGCGAGAGGAATGATGTTAAAAGATGATGTGAGCTGAACCAACTACTACTTTGACATGTCTTCAACTGTCCAGTGCTGTCTGTATTGGTAAGGGTAAGAGGGAGTAAGAAAGGTGTCAAGCCAATGGAGATGAGAAGACGTCACGAGAATGACGGGGGGAGGTTAAAGGGTATCACGAGCGGGGTGTCGAGGGTTAAACGTTAACGGCATTAACGGTCCACAGGCTCGGCGGATGCGAGACATTCAACGGGATGGGAGGCATACAACGGGATGGGAGACATTCAACGGGATGGGAGACATTCAACGGGATGGGAGACATTCAATGGGATGGGAGACATTCAACGGGATGGGAGACATTCAACGGGATGGGAGACATTCAACGGGATGGGAGACATACAACGGGATGGGAGGCATACAACGGGATGGGAGACTTACAACGGGATTATGAATTTAACTTTGAAATTTTATCCGGAAAACTAGAATTTGAGGCTTCATTTGATTACCCCCCCCCCCAACCCACCGCAAGTAGAAGCCCCATATAATTAATACGGGACTGATGTTGTAGTGACATAAAGTCTTGGTAGCATAACTGTTTGCGACCTTCGATATGGGTGAGAAATATGTAGTTCTAAGGTAGATGATGTGTTTTTGTCTACAAGGTTGGGTATTGGTGGGCGGGGGAAGGAAGTGGGGCTGAATGCATGCCTTGGTTAGACTGGGTTAATAGATAAGAGCATGTGTACTTATTGGAGGGCAAGTCTTCATGAATGAGATAACTACGGTTAAAAAGGAAGTGTGTGTGTGTGTGAACTGAGTCGGTGCATGAGTGATTGTGTGACTGGGGATGTGCATTTCAATGGACGAGTCAATTGTTTAAATGACGCGTGTGCGACTTTTCATGCGACTGAGTGTGTGCATGAGTGTGAGTTTGACTTGGTGTGTGACTATGTACGTACATATGTGTGTGTGTGCGCACGGTGAAACTGGATGTGCGTGACATTGTGTTCGGATGAATGTACGTGCATGAATGAGTCGGTGCATGTGTGATTAGGTGTGCATTTAAATGGTAAATGGGCAAATGAGTGGCTGGGGATAAAGGTGTCCTACTGCATGTAATAGACTGGGTATGGTGTAAGTGACTGAAAAAACTGACAACTTTTTTTTCTTCTTCTGCGTTCTCAAAATCTTTTTGACCACAATCCCTATATCTGTGATGAACTGCGCTGTAGCTGTCAAATGGTTCAGTCCACCATATAGTATATAGTTTATCGTGGAGGGTAGCTTCCTGGGGCCAAATGGTTGTTCGGTTACGGTTGTACAGAAAGCAGTTTTGCAGTACATTAGTTGAATAAATCAAAAAACTTTAAAACACAAGGGTATAGAAGAAGAGAACCATAGTAGCAAAATACATAAGATAATCTAATACAACCCTCGGACATAAACAAAAAACTTTTCTTATTCCTAGGCTTATGAAAGAACAAACTAGGGCTGTACCGAGGTCACATTTTTAAAATCTTTTCAGAGCCGGATTTTGACGGATTTATGAAGTGAAACCCAGCCGGAGCCGAAATCCGGTACACCTCTAGAACAGATACAAATTATCATTCTTCCCGTCCATAATTCGGACGTGGAATGGGTTACCTAAAGAAACCACGAAAGCCACAACTTCATCAACATTTAAAACTATTAAATGCAAGATTAGACACAAACCACAGAGAAGAGTAGGAAGCAATAATTTTCTGTCTGTAACAGATAAGATAAGACTGGAGTTTGGAGTAAGCGACTGCGGCCTGCGGTTCGGAGTACATGTGTTATTTGGGTGGACGTATAAGGCAGAACATCTGAAATGGAGGGCAACTCCAATAGGTTTCAACAAATCAGACTGGAGGAGCTACGACTAGTCTAAGAGACAACAATGCCGTCTTGATAGATGGTAGGGGGAAGCGGGATACTTGGCTGTCTAGTTCAAAAGATATTTTGTGTGCAGGTGGAGGAGCACAATACGGTTGGGTCGGGGGAGGGTGTTGAAAAAGGGTGTACTGGGGTACAAGGTTTTAGAGGACCCAGGGACGTGCGGGGTGTCAGAGAGGATATTAGGGTGTCTCAACTCCATTTATGGCTACGAGATCAAGATGGTTCGATTGATCGATCACTCAGGTGCTGCTGGTTTTATCCGGGGAATTTTTCAGCGGGAAAAGATCCAAAAACAATCGGCTCTAGAAAACACGAGTGATTAAATTAAAAGCACGGAAACTGGATTTTATCTCGCATTTGATGCCATTTATGTGAACTGACATCAACAAAATGGTCATGGCGAGTGCCATGTTGCATTGAACCGTAACCCGGTGTGGAAACAAACGGAAAAAGGGGAGGGGTGGCGGACTTCTAAAAGGGACACTGGTGCATGAAAAAGATGAACTTTTTAAAATAAAAAACTATCATGACTATTTTTATAAAGTCGATCTAATTATATGTTGTCGTTGGTTACAAGTAAGTGCTGGGGATAAGTATGGTTTAATTGGTTAATTGGGGCGTCTGCAGCATCTGACTTATCATTAGCATCGAGGACATCAGTACAAGTCAACAGCCAGACACAGCTGAGGCTACTGTTTCTAATTTGACACTTATTCATTTTCTAAATTGAATATTGGAAGGTGAACGGTTGGACAAGAATAGCTTTGCCCCCCCCCCTGTATACGCCCATGCGTATTTTTGCTAAAAATGTGACAGAAATTTTATTTATAACAATCAATAATGTAATCAGTTATAATTGCAGATATAATTCTTTTTTTTTATTTTTGATATGTGTACACTGTCTTTAATGTAATTAACTTGCGGGGACTTTAGTTCAGTTTTATGGTAAAAAAAATTATGACATTTTTCTCAAATGTAGGGGGGGGGGGCAAATGCCTCCCTGCCCCCCCCTGTATACGCCCATGATACTATGTGATGACATTCTGTTAAATCGCTCTGCAAGAGAAAGACATAGACAATCGGTGAAGACCCGAGTCTATAGACTATGCTATGTGATGACATTCTGTTAAATCGCCCTATAAGAGAAAGACATAGACAATCGGTGAAGACATAGACTAAGGTATGTCATGACATTCTGTTAAATCACTCTGTAAGAGAAAGACATAGACAATCGGTGAAGACATAGACTAAGGTATGTCATGACATTCTGTTAGAGAAAGACATAGACAATCGGTGAAGACATAGACTAAGGTATGTCATGACATTCTGTTAAATCACTCTGTAAGAGAAAGACATAAACAATCGGTGAAGACCCGAGTCTATAGACTAAGGTATGTCATGACATTCTGTTAAATCGCCCTGTAAGAGAAAGACATAGACAATCGGTGAAGACATAGACTAAGGTATGTCATGACATTCTGTTAAATCACTCTGTAAGAGAAAGACATAAACAATCGGTGAAGACCCGAGTCTATAGACTAAGGTATGTCATGACATTCTGTTAAATCGCCCTGTAAGAGAAAGACATAAACAATCGGTGAAGACCTGTCTGACCAGCTGCTGGCGAGACAATAGACACACGAGGCACATCTACGGACGTGGCATATCGAAAATCAACACAGTTTTGTGTTACGGCTGGGCGAGTTGAGTTTCAAGACATTAGACAATCATATGTCTAGGATGTTTCTAGCAGGGCCGAGAAAGTATTAAGAAGAATATGTTTATCAGTATAGTCTGTCACAGGTGAGCAATAGCTTAGAAATAGAAATATGGATTATGACTAACTGATAACAGAATCACTCCATATCATTTTAAGAAGTCGATCTTCTACAAAAAAAGGTAATTTTAATAAGACGGCGATCCTTCGACAAAAACAGGTCATTTTAAGACGCGATCCGTCTTCCACAACAAGTCATTTAAACACAACGATCCCTCTACCACAGGGGTCTCCAAACTTTTCTGCCGAAGGGCCGCCTTAACTGTCAAACAGCAGTTTGGGGGCCGACTACTAAGTTTAGTGGTAAACTACAGGTAAAAATAGTATCTTTTTTTGGAGATTAAAAGGTCTCAAGGGGGCCGTAGTTTGGAGACCCCTGCTCTACCACAACAGTACATGTAAAATAGCGAACCCTTTACCTCAAAAATTAATTTAAATAGGGGACCCTATAACAAGCCAACCCACCCACATTACGACCAACCAACAGTGAAAGGTTGGGTTCCGCTATCAAAAGCGTTAACACAGAACCGTTCCAAAAGAACTAAGGTCCTAAGGTTCAAGCCAAAGCTTAACCTTGCAATTCAAACACACAATTCTCTTGTAACTATTTCCCAGCTGATGTCGCCAATAGATCCAGATAACCGCACTCGACACTTTCACTCTTACTTTAATTATTGGCTGTTGTTTTGGCACATAGTCTTAATTTAAAGAGGGTGTGTTAATATTGGCTGTTGTTTTGGCACATAGTCTTAATTTAAAGAGGGTGTGTTAAATATGATGTGCTTGCCAATGACGGTAGGTTGGGCTCTATTCTATCAAGAAAAAAGTTAGCCCTGGAAAGAAATGAGTTAGCGTACTGGCGATTACAACTGACTGGGCTTCTCATGATCCGCCCGTTGTAAGACTTGGGTGCAAGAATTTTAAGTTCTTAAAGTCAATGGGAAGTTCAAATGTTGCCGCCGCCGCCATTGTTGGCCAAGTTCTACAATCAATGACACCTTAAACATTTCACGTGTATGTTTCATCCAGTACCCAAGTCTATCCACAATTGCATTGGGTCATGATCTACCCAATAGGATCAGCTTATCCCAAACTTAGTAAAGCTAAGATAACTCGTAATTGGGCGAGAATGGGCTGGGGGGCGAGAATGGGCTGGGGGGCGAGATGCTCTAGCTGAATTCACCATTCAAACGGGGATCGCGGAAGCGCCTGGAGAAAGTTTGAGAACAACTGATTGTTACCCTTAGACTTTAGACGAATAACCACAAATGTTATGTTGGATTTATTTTATATCGTTAACAGAAACTATCATGAAGAACCAGAATAACCAAACAAAACGAGTGGCGGGGAAATGACAGAAAGGACCTAGTAATAATGAAGCGGTAGGAACAAAAATATACAAGACAAGATAAATTAATACAATAGTACATTCGTTGTACATAACGCAAAGGGTAAAATAAAGCTCTCGAAACTTTTAGTTAACACTAACAGTAACATTACGTCATGACATCCAAAGCTTGGGGCTGTGAGCTAAATTTTATTATCATTAACTAAAACAAAATATGGGAGGATTGGATGGAGAGGGAGGGGCGGGCTGAGATATGCCTGATTGGATGGAGAGAGGGCGTGAGAGCAAATGAGAGGGTAAAGCGAGAATGAGAGAAAGAATAAATGAATGAACAACATCACCACAGGGTCAGCAGGCTTAAAGAATTGACTTTTTTCCACGGGAGGAGGAAAAAAAGAACGCACGGGCAAGGGGAGGGGCGAGGCACTGATGGTGAGGTGGGGGTAGTTGATGGTTGGGGCGCCAGGCGTTGATCCTGAGTTTTTTCAGCATTGATTTTTTTTCTTTTAGGCCCCTGAGACCAAACAGGGGTGGGGGGCGGGAGAGGAAAGAAAGAAAGGTTGGGATACAAGACAGTGTACAGAAGAGTTCGATGGACAGTCAATTGAAAACATCGCATAGTTGGATTAAAGACATTAGATAATAGAAAGTAGATGGATGGACAGACAACATAATATAGTGGGATTAAAGACAGTTGTTTAGACAGACGGAGAACTAAGGTGTTTTGAAAGGGAATCTAGTTATTCATAATGCCACTATTTTAAAGGAGGTGTGCGATATGTTGGAATAAGAAATTGTACAAGAAATTGAGCTAAATAATTCATTCTAAAAGGATTAAGAGATAAGAAACGAATAATACGCGAATAATACGACTGGAAGGGAGTGAAAGAATGGACTACATAATGGTATTCACGCGGAATAAAAGAATAGACCACATAATGAGATTGACACAGAATAAAAGAATAGACCACATAATGAGATTGACACAGAATAAAAGAATAGACCACATAATGAGATTGACAGAATAAAAGAATAGACCACATAATGAGATTGACACAGAATAAAAGAATAGACCACATAATGAGATTGACACAGAATAAAAGAATAGACCACATAATGAGATTGACACAGAAAAAAAGAATAGACCACATAATGAGATTGGCACGGAATAAAAGAATAGACCACATAATGAGATTGGCACGGAATAAAAGAATGGACCACATGAGATTTGCACGGAATAAAAGAATGGACCACATAATGAGATTGACACAGAATAAAAGAATAGACCACATAATGAGATTGACACAGAATAAAAGAATGGATCACATAATGAGATTGGCACGGATTAAAAGAATGGACCACATAATGAGATTGGCACGGAATAAAAGAATGGACCACATAATGAGATTGGCACGGAATAAAAGAATAGACCACATAATGAGATTGACACAGAATAAAAGAATGGACCACATAATGAGATTGACACAGAATAAAAGAATAGACCACATAATGAGATTGACATGGAATAAAAGAATAAACCACATAATGAGATTGACACGGAATAAAAGAATAGACCACATAATGAGATTGACACGGAATAAAAGAATGGACCACATAATATTGACACGGCATTATGTCAAGGGGTGGTTTATACATTGTCCTGTAACAAGGGAGGGTATGGCACGTTTTTAACACTTATAAGAAATGGAGAAAGCATGTATGAAGACTTTCAAGCCAAGATATTTAAGCCTAATGAGGCGAAAACGGATGTAGAGAGGAAAGGAGTGTGGGCCAGGCAAAGAAAACAAACGGTGGGGACAGACACGAGGGGTGATGAAGAAACAGTATATAT
>MUZC01004629.1:718245-755280 GCA_002072015.1 Radix auricularia | reverse complement strand
CCCCCCCCCCCATTCGATTGTGTTTTGCGTGTGTTCGTTCCCACGAGTGCCTCATTTTTAAAAAAAAAAATAATACACCAAAATTTGAAATTTTTAAAAAGTCAATAAATTAGTTACTAACAGTCTAATAAAATAAAATGACGTTTAGCACATACGGAGAAGGCGATCATACATTTGTGACGAAGGGGGTGTGTGTTTTAGAAATGTGACATCACATCAAAACGTGCAACTTAAAATGAAAGTTCCACTTAAAAACTTGAATGCTTACAATTTATTTATTGACGATTTACATGAATTTACACGTGTATCGATTTAATAGAGTTCAACTTCACATTAAATACAAACTTAAGTGACAATAAAGTTATTTCACAAATGCTCATTTGCAAAAAGGAGGTACAGCTATTATGGGGGAGGGGGCGCAGCTGAAAATCTTTGTTCTAAGGGGGTTCTAAGTTTTTGTGACAATGGCGGGGAGGGGGGTATAAATCAGCCAAAATAACGTGACGTCACTTTTAGACGTCGGCCGTGTGGTTACTGAGAAATAAGGGGCATGGAAGGTGGCTAGGTTGCATAGTATAGCTGTATGACGGTCAAAATTATGCAATGTTTTGAACGGGTAACCCGGGTACCCGTTCGAAATTTGGACGGGTACCCGGGCAGCCTTTTTCAAAAAATTGACAGCCCTACTTATGAAACGGATAAAAAAAAGTTTTAAGTAATCTTAAATATTAATTTAAATTCAGTCTTTAGGTAGCAAATCCAAAATTGATCAGGAAAAATTGTCATGTTTATAATTTTATGTATTTAGCAATAAGAATCAACTAAATTAAGGCAGAACTACAAAATTTTGAAATATTTTCATTTTGATTTAAATTTTGTAAAAACTGGTTGGAACATCTGATATGTTTAATATAATGAATATTGAGTTTCCTTTCATATTTTAAATTACTTGATTACTAGAGTAATTTCCCATTCAATACATTTTGCTACACCAAAACGAAATCTTTTATTTTAACCCATCTATAAATTGAATAGACAAGTTTGCAGTAAGGGAGCTAATCATTTTGGAGGAAACCTCAACCAACCAAGCCTGAAGACAGACAACATACATGACTGGGATTTGAAAATATAGTTGATAAATCCATCAGGGATGTAAAAGAATTTTTTTTTTTAAATATGAGAATCGAATATATCTCATATGAAACTACTATAAAAGGGAACAACAGCAATTGAAGTAACTGTATGAATACAAAATTTAAAGAATGCAAATGTCAAAATGAAGACATATGTAACTTGGAAAATGATGGAATGTGAAAAGGCTTGTTTTTTATTTGCTTTTATTTTATTTTTTGTGGGGGAAGGGTGTCAATGACAAAGCTGCTATATTGAAAATTTTATTTTTGAAATATATTTATTTAATTTTTTTGCGCCTAAAATAATAATACACTGTAATTTAAATTCATTTTTTGATAATTTTCTCTAAATCGTATGCTTTATTAAATATTATCTAAATAATTTTTTTCTTAAAGCTACTTCTTTTAATTATATGAACAAAAGAAATGAATGTTTCAATGCAAGATGACGTGGTGACGTGGTGGTCGAGAGGTAGCGCTCTCGACTGTCATACCGATGGTCACGAGTTCGAATCCACACGAAAGTGAGGATTTGTTCTCGGGGCCTGAGAAGTCCCCGATTCACCCAGCTCCGAATGGGTACCTAACTAGACAATAGTTAGGCGGCTGGGGTAATGCGTGGAACCCCTATAGCCGTGGCCTGTGACCGCTGCATCACTTGCCAACAGATCATCTCTCATGGTCTGTGGACGCAATTATCTTCTGCATAGAAGGAGCGTCTGTATATCTAAGATAAGATAAGATCATATTTAAGATGGATTAAAGCTGTTTTAAAAAAACTCTTTATAAAATATGAGGTGAGATATTAAATATTAATGATAATTTAGTGTTTTAGACTATTGCTTAATGAGGGAAGAAATAGTTATTTTATTGACCTGTGAAGAATTATGATTAATCAAGAGGGAGACATCGCTTGACAAATCAATTCAGGCATGAATTAAAATTACCAGATACATAAATTCTCAATGTGCTAAGTCAATTAGGAAATTCCCTTAGAATAGAAACTTGTATCTGGAATTTTACACAATCACAATGTATGATACCCCAGTTTATAGTTAACATAATTTATGTTTTGTTTTGTATTAGATTTCTGGTATGCAATTTTAAAATTGCACACGAATTGAATGCTTTTTGCACATAAAGAATTATGAAACTTAGATCCAGTGGAAAACTACAGATGCAATCTGCACACAATAAAACATAAAAAGGAAAGAATGCTAAGTTAATGCTAATCATAAAATTAGATTTAAGTTTTTTTTTATTTATATTTCATCTCTATAAAACATAGCCAGGTTGTCAGAGATTCATATACAAAATCCAGAATAGGAAATTAATTTTTAAATGCATAATTTTTTTATGATTCATGCATTGATAATGGTCAATATTATACAATTATAGCAATATCTTTTTATAAAAAACATCAAAAAGCCCACATTACAAATTTAATATAAGCTTCACACACACTTTCACTTGTTTGAATGTGTTTATAGGTACTTCGATACTTGTTTGCGCATCTTTCTGCGCATGTCGTAAATTCACGCAAAAACTGTCATGGCGTTTTTTGTTATTATTTTGCGGAGATAGTGTTAATTTTGCGTTCTACGTCACATTTTTTAAATAGAGAGCTCTTCTTCATTAGTGACGTTTACCGCATAATTGCTTAGTATTTTGATGCTATTTTAACCCCGAGTTCGATATCGGCAACGGCACACTATAAATCTATTGCAAAGGGTATGAAATAAACGTTAAAATAAACTTTATCTTAACCGGTACCATCTAAAGGTTAAATATTCCCCATTTTGATTTCATTTTAAAACCTGAATAACTTTATTTCTTTAAAATTGGTTTTGGCTGAAAAAAGTTAACAACTTTTAGGACTTGAAGATGGCAATAGGAACAATATCCCGAGTCATCCCCCTTTCAAAATAAAAACGGGGTTGTCGGAAATGTCTTTTTTAAATCAATATATCCTAAATACAGTGTAATGCTTAAATATAATTATATATTGAACTGATAAGAATTGATCGCAGTTACTAATAGGGTTAGTAATTTTAATGATATTGAATAGAATAGTAACACCAAAGATTATATTTTAACTTGATTTTTCTGAGTAATGAGTTTTCAATTACCGTTTATTATTTATTATACTAAACTAGTATTACTATTACTAATACTATTAACTATTACAATTAATTATTAGTAATATTAAAGTGAATTTACAAAGTGTTACAGTTCCAATTAACATTAGACCCTAATACTATTAGTTTTCTAGTATAAAAATCTTATAGTATCAGTGGATAGTATTAGCATTTCAAGGCATTTGGGTTGCTTTAATTACATTTGTATATTATTATGTTGTATACCATTAAAATTTTAAGAATATAATTAATAGTTTTGTATAGTATAATGCTAGTTCCACACTGCTACTTACCTTAGAATTAATAGTAATAATGGTGATGTAATACATTTATTTAAAATTTAATGTTTTTTCTTAAACAATTTTTGTAAAATCTCACTTACTCACTTACCATCTTCTTTTCACAAAGATGAGGACATAGACATTTGACAAACATTAAAATTAAAGTAATCAAAATAAATCAATCTAAATAATTAAAGTTAAATAACATTACCAAGTTAAATAGGCATAGGAATAGTTACAGAGATAAAAAATAATATTCCATTGCAGAACTCTGAATATCTTCAATTGCCAAATATTTAATGAAAATTTGCATACAATAATAATAATACAAGTTATTTACTCAGAAATTGGCAGGCAAAATGTTCTTATTATCATTTAATGCTTTAATGAAATGAGTTACTGAAATCTTCACATACTTTTTTAATTTAATTTTAATTTTTGAAATTTAAATTTCAGTAATCCTGCATCAAAGGTGTGGGGTATTTCCACAAATAATTTATTGTAACTTGCATTCAGTTTTATTTAAGAGTCAAATACTTACCATTCAAACATTTAATTATAGTTATTGAATTAAATTTACAATTATAATTAAAATACATTAGGCATGTAACTGTACTGATTTGAATTTCTCTATTTAAAAAACAATAATTTTCGCCCTTGATTTTCTTCAACAAGCCTTCAAATATATTTTTACAAAATTCAAAATCTTGATATAATTTAAACATTCCTTCTTCATTGTTTTGTAAATTGGATTGTGAATGTCTTCTGAAAATTTGATACCCATATCTCTAATATTAAAAAAGTTATGAGGGAAATAGTACAGAATTTTGAAATTTGGGTCACAAGTTTATTAATAAATTATATAGGTTAAATAAGGGGCAAAAAAAATCGAAAAAAAAAATCATAACTCCACTTCTATAAAAGATAGAAAGACAAAACAAGTGTTTTTGAAAAGGTCTTAGCAAGCCCTTTAAAATGATATATTATTAAGCCTATGCCTATTGGTCTACATTTAAATTTTCTGTCAAAGTACCTAGTGTTTACACTTTAAAATTTAAACCTACTAAATGTTGATTTGTACGAAAATTGACAAATATTTTGGCCTAATTATAATTTAATATTTATAATTTATTTAATTAATTAATTTTATTATTTTAGTCTACTGATTTTTACTGATACTGATAGATTTCAAGATCATGATAGGGCTAGGGTCTTGGTCACTTCATAATTTTGTATGTCAATGTTAATATTAATATTGATTGTTATCGTCATTCTTATAACTTATACTATAATTATTCTTTTTTATAATTTTTTTTTACAAATTGCCAAATTTATCAATATTTTTTATTTCAGCTCTGTAAAAAAGGCTATGCTACTATGCTTACTTACTTACTTGGACTAAGTGTCACTAAGTCTAAGTTGACTAAGCCACTTACTAAGTCACTAAGGCCTAAGGCAAGGCTAATTTTACTAATTAAAATATAAGAGCAAACTGATATTTTACTAAGAATTGTGTAATTTTCATTTTTTTTTAAATTTGAAATCATTTGAGACAGTAAATAAACTAAGATCAAACTCAATAAAGTAAGGAAATAATCAAAATAGAGTGGAGAAAGGGGACTTAATATTATGGACAGCCGGGCACACATTCACATAGTGAAGTATCATAGTGCTCAGTTCAGACATAATCATAATAACAATAGACATTCGATGCGTTATGAAATGACTTACTGCTAACAACTTACTGATGTTGTTCGTCAACATCTTGTAGAATCCTTGCTTGTAATGTTGTAATAATCATATTTTATCAGCATTCCTTGTCATTTTCAGACAGAAAAACGGGAAAATTCATTGTCCTTTTACATTTTTTTTTCGGGTATATGGTAGTCGGAAGTTGATAGTCTGCTAGTTTTAAAAAGCTCAACAGGATGCAAAATACCGAAACAATTATTCTTTTAAATATAGGTAATTTTCCCATGTTAAATTTAAATAGCTGTTAATTTTTTTTTTCGAATTATTTATAAAATATTTTATTATGAGTTGTTATTACTTCTGTACAGAAGGAGCGTCTGTAATATATAAGACATTGTAACATTTCTCTTATGCATTACGCTCCCACTTTCACTTGACTAAACATTATGCCATATTAATTATTATTACTTCACTTATACTTATCTATATTTAGTTTAGTTAGTTGATAATAATTTTACTCAAATTTATAATTAATGGAATACTAGTCAAGTAATCTACTGTTTGTTATTTTGAGTTTAAAGATTTTGATGATTATTCTCTGATTATTATGAGGATACGTGAGTCGTGATATCGTTTCTTGTATCAACTCAATTTAAGGTGTCCAACTGAACACATTTCTGAATTCCTTGATGGTGTCTTCCAACCCATAGTGGCATCACTCCCTACATACATTAAAGATACCAACAATGACATTAATGACATTCAAGTCACTCACCATCACTCCAGACACAAAACATTATCTATTCCTCCTTGATGTATCTTCCCTTTACACATCTATTCCCCACAATGATGGCCTTCTGGCTGTGCAATATTTTTTGGACAGGCAACCACACCCCAGTATACCCACACACGCCTTACTACGGCTGGCTGAATTAGTTCTAACCCTCAACTCGTTTGAGTTCAATTGCCAGTTTTTTTACCAAATCAGTGGGGTCGCTATGGGGACAAAAATGGGACCTAGCTATGCTTGTTTGTTTATGGGCCACTTTGAACACAGAGTGTAACAGGAATACACTGGTCGCCTCCCTGAATTCTACAAGAGGTACATAGATGATGGTATCGGGGTGACTAATATGGAGAGAAGTGAACTGGACACTTTTATTAACTTTGTTGACTCCTTCCACCCATCCATTAGGTTCACCTACCAAATTTCTGAACTCTCTGTCAATTTCCTGGACATCACTGTAACTCTCCAGAAAAACTGCCTCCTCACTTCGGCCTACTTCAAACCCACAGACAGCCACTGTTATCTTCTCTACCCTTCTTCTCATCCCAAAACTTGTAAGGACTCCATTCCCTTTTCTCAACTTCTTCGACTCCGTAGACTGTGTCAATCTCAGGAGGACTTTTGGGAAAAGGCTTTGGAAATGGTGGAGTTTTTTAGACAAAGGTCATATCCTGAAGCCACACTTCAACATGCGCTTCAGCGGGTCAAAAACTTCACTCGTGCCGACGCCTTTTTACCACGCACCCGTGATACCAACCAAAGGAGCAAGCTGGTTCTTACTTACCATCCACACAACATCAAAGCCAAAGAAATATTCCTGAAGAACCGAGCTATCCTCCTTGCGGACCCTGAGACGAACAACATATTCTCCACCCCACCCCTAATTGTATTTAGGAGGGACAGAAACCTACGTGATCTTCTGGTTCGCACTCGCCTCCCCACATCACCCAACCATCTGGGTACTTTACCATGCGGCCGACTTCGGTGTAAGACATGTCCTTTTGTTGTGCAAGCCGAACAGATAAACTTCCCTAAGGGGCTATTTATGATTAAGGATGGTTTCACTTGCGCTAGCCGCAACGTTGCCTACACCATTGTGTGTAAGCGCTGTCCTTTGAAATACATAGTAGAGACGGGACGATCTTTAACGTGCCGAATGTCTGAACATATTAGGGCGATTACACAAGATAAACAGTGTCCCGTCTCCCGTCACTTCAAAGGACGCGACCATATGGGTGTCAAGGACCTGGCAGTCACTGCTATTGTCTCGTGCACAAACACACCCACGCGGGTCCAGATTGAAAACAGATTAATAGAAAATCACGGTACACTCGCCCCACATGGGATGAACGTTGTCTTTTCTCTAACCACCTAGGCGTTTGCCCCGCCCACTCTCTGCTTTCCTATATAAATTCGCTCTGTCATCTCTCAGTTTCACTTTTTTGGATACTTTGGATTTCACCGCAGCTAAGTTTCTTCATTTTATTTTTTATTTTTATTTTCGTTTTATTTGTGTATTGTATGTTCGTTGAAAAGGGCTCTTTGCCGAAACGTTCGCTGTTTTGTTACGTCCGGTCAGGCTAACCCTTACCTTGTTTACGTCTTTTCCATTTAATTCATCACTGATCGTCGGTCGTTAATCGTCGTCAGTAGTAGCAGTATAAGTATACTTAGTATTATAGTACTATTTGTCAGTAAATGGAAAACAGGGTATGAGTTATGAGTACATGAGTACTACTACTATGAGTTAGCCTGACAGGGCGTAACAAGACTGCGAACGTTTCGGCAAAAAGTCTTCCTCAGCGAATAGTAGACAATACGCAAATAAAACAAATATAAAGAAATGAAAAATTAAATATAAAAAAATTAGCTGCGGTGAAATCCAAAGAATCAATGAAAGCCATACTATTAGTATGCCATACTGGTATCACTGGTATACATATTCATATACTATACTGGCATTACGGCAATTACGGTATACTATTAGATTAGTATTAGTATTAGTTATTGAACTCCTTGACCTTGCCATGGAAAACGCATTAAATGTTTTATTGTTTTCAGTTAATTATAATAATATTAGCGTACATCACTATCATTTTGACGCGTAGGAAAATAAAATGTAATTGACTGCAAATTTTTTAAGCAGCTTTTTAAATCATTTTATTTTCGTGTGTATATTTGTCCCGTATCCTGTTTTACAGAGTACGGTTATACTTTTGAATTAATATTATAAATAGCAATATAGATGGTCAAGGCGGGCTTCATTTGCATTTGAAAACAATCTAAGATGTCAATAATTGGTCTTCATTTTTAAATTAGTCTAGCTAATGATGGTGACTTGTTGATGGTCTAGATTAGCAAAGAAGATAGATACACTAGACTTTGACCGAATTCGTTAGGCGATTTGACCTAACTCCTTAAATTTTGACTGACAATCCTAAAATAAAAGTTTCAGTATGATTCAGTAACTTCAGTAAGGTACTGACACAGTGTATCAGTATGAGAACTGTAGAAGTAGAAAAACTGTAATTGTAGTCACACTTGTGATCTTGTGTGATTCTGAAACTGAATGTTCATAAATTTAAATAAATTGGCATAACAGTAAATGATATACAATTAATTCACAGTTTTTAAGCATGTCTATAATTTATAGTCGTACTATAACTATAAGTTTAAAAGACTATAATTATAATAATAATATAATCTAAAAAATTAAACCAAAAAATCACAAGTCTTTACTAAGTACTAAGTTAGTAAGATGAAATTCTACTTACTTTCACATTCACAATATAAATTAAATTACATATTGTTTTTAATTTTAAAATAATATGCTTAATTATTAATACTTTAATTAGTTTAATAAATTGACATTGTCCGTAAAATTACCAGCCATTTTAGTTTCTTAACTTTAACTTTAATCAGGCACACAATGACAATTCATGAAAAATTGGTGAAATTTAAATATTTATTTTTTAAAAAAAAAAGCATTGGATTTGAATGAGCAATAAAAAAATAATGTCCTTGCCTTGATGAATCAAGTAACAGTCAGTGACCTTCAACAGATTCAACTCTGAAAAAGAATATTTCTACTATAGACTATAGGCTATATTATATAATTTATTTCATTACTTACGTTATTATGTGTGCACAAAGTCTTATACTTATATATTTGGTAATTTTCTTTTTCACAGAGGAACATTGAATATTTTTTTGAACTGTACATTGGATCAAAAACCTAAAGAACACAATGGATTCACCTGATCGAAGAGAACATTTACAGCTCATTACTGAATTAGAGGTATCTTTTAATTAATTTTTTTAAACATAAGCAAGTTATCCTAATTCATTGATTTTGTTGAATGGCCTCGGTTGAAAGGTAACTAAATATTAAATAATAATAAAGTTAATCATGTTCTTTTTTAAGTTATTGTTTCTGAGCTGTCTGGAGTGGCCGGCTCTCGGCCTCATACAAAAAAAATATTACCCTTTGTCATTAAAAATCCTGGAGAGCATTGCAAAAGAGTATAAATAGTCAAATTAGCTACAGACCAACGGAAAAAGGCTACAAAATCCCCCCATACATCACTAAAGGGAATTATGCATTTATAGATATTGATTATGCAATTATAGATTATAGTTTTATTCAAAGCTTCTTTTACCCCCATAGGTCTGTTAAATTTTCATCTAATCAAAGCACACATTAAAATAGAAAATTTAGTTTTTAAAAATTGTCAAGAAAATTCTGTGCACTATTTCCTAATGTCACTAATGTGCATGTAAAAAGGCTTAAGGGTGTTGCCAAAATAATTGTTAGTCTTGAAAGGTCAGCACACATACACAAATTGTGACACGTCCCGTATGTTGTAAGGTACAATGTCATTGGTAGCCCTGAAAATGTTATCAAATTAGTTGCAGCCTATGCCCCCAGCCTCAGCGGTCACATGGATCCTAGGCACATTGGAGGGGCATGCCCGATCGAACGCGGTCAGAGATCAGGTGACGGCTAAGACTTCCTCTTCCAATTTTTATTGGTTTACCTAAATGACCTACTGGTCTACTCAAAAACATTTGATGAACAGTTGCAACACCTTGACAAACTACTGAGCCGTATTATAGTGACTGTTTGAAATTCCGTCCTGACAAATGTCAGCTTGTACGGCGTGAAGTTAACTATCTGGGACGCACCATATGAGCCCTGGGAGTTGGCTGTGACACAACAAAAGTGCAGGTGATGCAATACTAGCCCACTCCAACAACTACACTATGCATGGCTGTTTCCTGGGATTTGCAAGTTATTACTGGTGATTTATCGCTGGCTTCGCTCAACTCGCCGGACCCCATCACGATCTTGTCACGGAGGGCAACATTCTGCAATTATGTGATGAGTTCCACCAAGAAGCCTTTGAAAAACTTATTACCACCATAACGGCTGCCCCAATATTCTTAATTTACAAAGCCGTTCATTCTGAAGATAGATGCCAGCCATGAAAGTCTTGGTGGCATTCTCTCACAAGAACAGGATGGTGTGCGACACTTAATCACTTATGTAAGCTGAAGACTGCAACCTACCAAGATGAATCAGGCCCCCTTTAGTAGTTTAAAGTTGGGATTTCTGGGTATGAAATGAGCCATCCGTATGAAATTCCATCACTATTTGATTGGAGCCCATTTCACAGTGTATACTTACAACAATCAATCCCTTGGAGCCTTGGTACAACACAGGGTGGCGCAGTAGGCACAATTTAAATTTGGATGTTCAATACAGGCCGGGTCGACTAAATCCAGCAGACGCCCTCTTCCAGATTCCATTAAACATTTCCATGAATACCGCGGTCCCCACAGATATCGCAGTGGCACTGGAGGTCTATTGCCAGAGGTTGGGAGGCAGGCCATCCGACAAACTCCCAGTTGGCCGACCCTCCACCTCACCATCACCGGTGTCCTACAGCTGAAGATCTAGCTGCCAGCTCAGTACCGGGTAGAACACTCCTGCGATTAACAAGAAGCCAGCTGGATCAGCTCCAAAAAAAGGACAAAAGACAAAGGCCCATTATTAGAGTTGAGGCCAGCCACGCCCCTTCAAGGGAAGCGAACTTTAAACAATCAGTAAGACTGGTCACTCCGTTATGGTCTTTTGGTGAGATGGATATTTGACCCTACCCAAGTTTCGTGCAAGCAACTGTTGTTACCGTCTAGTCTAATCCCAGAAGTGTTGTTTTTACTATACGATAACATGGGGCATCAATATCTAGACTCTACAATAAGTCTACTTGCCGGGGATGTGTGTGTGCACAGGTGGCCACATGGTTTACTACCCAATTGGGAGGGCCGAGTAAAAAGGCAGCTGTGTCCTGTTAGGTCTCGCAGATTTTTGGCTCTCCTTAAATCAGTGAGGGATGGAGCGGAGGATATGATGTTTTCTCAGGGTCCTTGAGGAGGATAGTGCTGTTTTCTCTGGGTCCTTGAGGAGGATAGTGCTGTTTTCCAGAACGGTTTGTTTGGTAATTTCTTATAAATTAGTTTTATTTGTCTTTGTTTTATTAGTTTGTTGAAGAAGGCTCTTTGCTGAAAAGTTTGTTGTTTTGTGACACCTTGTCAAGGTCATAAATGCCCTGTTTGCATGTTATCTATCTACTAGTCTGTGAAATGGCTTGCCTGTTGCAGCAATTAGATTTTTCCAATGATGTGTGGACATGGAAAAGAATGTGTAAGAACATTTAAGTGTACCAAAAATAGTTTGAGAGTTCGTTTCAGTTGGAGCATCATATAATGAACTGAGGTTTTAATTTGAAATTGAGATTTATGTCTTTGAGTCTTTCTGGAACTCCTGTATATTTATATCAATCATTCCAAGTATGTTGAAATCTTATAAGTTGTTGTTGGAATTAAACAAATAAAGCAATTTCTACTTTTACAAGGTGAGTGGCTAACAAATTTGGATTGGTTATAGGTACTAGCACATCAGCATTTAAATGATCTTTAAAGGGTTTTGGAAACATACATAGAAATATTTATTCATTGATTGTATCGGTTATTAATATTAACCACAAGTGTGTCAATTTGCAGCGCATGAAACAGGAACTCTACTCTGCCAATCAGCATCTTGCCACTGCCACCGCCAACCTCCGTCACCTGGAAGATGAAAACACAGACCTCAAGAATGAACTGGATGAAATAAGCAAGAGACCCCAGAATACAATAAGTCAAGAACAAATAAAAAATACTTTACTCTTGAGGCAGGAGGTAAGGATTAGCAGCAAACATGCCCACTGTTTTCTCTCCTTCAAATAAGAAATATATTAGTTTGCCCCATTTTTCACATAATTTATAATATTTTACCTGCCGCCATCCCCCCACCCCACTGTATTTGGGTACTTGTGTACACTTATAATTCTGTTAGAGTTCTCTCCATTTTAATAGCTGGAAGATGATTAACAAACGCATAAGCCTAAAAATAATATTGAAATATATATTTTTTAAAGATTGCTGAATTGCGTCAGTGTTTAGAAGAATCCCAAAACTCTGAGAAGGAGGCCAAGGAAAGTGTCTTGAAACTAGAGAAGAGAATCCAGCACTTGTTGGAAACAGCCCATCCAGCCCCAGTGGTCCCCCAAGAAGAGGATAACATTGTCAGAACTCTTCATATGAGAAACTCTGAACTTGAAGTCAATCTGGTGAATATGAGATTTGTTTTTTTATAATGGAAACTGTTCAATTCATTATTATTTTTAAAGATATATTATAGTTTGGGGTAATTCATAAGTAAGTAAATAGTGATATGTAAGTGAATCAGCCTGTGAAATACTATTTTTTTAAATCATGTAAATTGATCCTGAATAGTTTTGAATTCACCACTTGATATTCTACAGTTCAAGAAATTCTGTAATACGGGCTGCTTTTTAATCATTAACAAAAAAAATTTAAAACATGCAACAACTAATATTAATGAGTAAGAGCTGTTGGCATTTACCGAGCCCTCATACTTAATAATCATTGTTGTCAGGAGTCTCTGCAGTCCAAGCTGATGAAAGCAACTAGTGAAATAAGGTCTTTACAAGAACGCGTGGGAGAGCTAGAGAGTGAGTTGAAGTCTAAAGATGAGGACATTGAATGCATGAATGCTCATTTTTCTGCTCAGTGCAATGTCAATGAGGTTTGTTGATAATTTTAAACAAACATAGTCTAATTTGGGTTTCATCAAGTTTGCTCTGTAAAAGTCTATTTTAAGTAGTTTTATGACACCATGCCAACTTTTATAGAGACTATTTAAATTCAACACCTGTTTCAGTGTTTGCGTGAAGAAAATGCAGAGTTACGGATCCAGCTTGAATCAGAAACCTGTAAAGTAGACACCAGGCGAAAAGGCAACTCTTTGTTTTCAGAGGTAAAATTATTGAACCTCAATGTTTTTCAAATAATATATACATTCTTAATAATATCTTTATAATAAAACAATACTATTGTTTAATATATGTAAGTTTAATTATGATTTTGTCCTACCTATAATTGTCTGAAATATAAGATTAAATGTTTCTTTTCTTGTTCTTTCTTGTTATTTTTTCACAATCAAAAACATTTTCATGGTAATGACAGGTAGACGATCGGCGTGTAGCGGCAGAGACCAGGATTGTGAAGCTTGAAAGTAATCTGGGAGAAGTTAAACAGCAACTTGCAAAGGAGCAAAGGGAGAATAAGAGGCTGAAGGTATTATTCGGTGTTTTAGACTCACTTTATCTATATGGCTGGAAAAAAAGGGAAACTTAATTTTAATTATTATTGGGGATATATGGATTTTTTCATATTTTTTTTTTTAAATAAAAAAAGGCTATACTTATTTTAATACTAAACAAGAAACTCAAAAGGAATTACACACAAATTATTTGGCATTTGAGCTACACATTTGCTGTTTGTCCATTCAGCAACAGGTTTTACTGCTGCGTCAAACTTCAGGGAATAGTTTTGATGCTGAGAAGGTTAAAACTTTACAGCGTGATCTAGAAAACAGCAAAAGGCAGGTTATCCAGCTCACAGAATCCTTACAAAAAAAAGACTCAGCCGAGGTCAAGGTTAGGTTGGGTTTTTTTGGGTTTTTTTTTAAGATGACTGCATGCATGGTGTCATTGTTATTACTTCAGCATGTCTAATTACAATTATGTTACTGTTAAATTTGTTACTTTTTTAAAACACTTATTAAATTTCAGTTGTTTTTTTTATCTATCACATAAGATTTAAGAAACAAGGCTTGTAGTAATTTAAAGTATTTCATTTAGCACAGAGATTTAAAATTATTATATTTTTAAAAGTTCGCAATCTTGATTGTTTCTACATGTAGGTAAAGCCTAAAGAAAATTGCTTTGACTCACAATTTCATCACAAGGACCTCTGCATGTCAGCTTTAGTTACATGATATATATATATTGTTAAATATTTGTGTTGTCTTTTTTAAAAAATTTCAGTTGAAGACACAGCCAAGTGAAATGAATGTGCCTGCTTCAGGCAATCTCTCAGATAGTGATGAGAGCTTCATCCGTTTCCTCCAGGGTCTAATCAGTCAAAAGAAGTAAGTGCTTGAGTGAATCTGCTCTTCTGTCAGAGTATTTCTTTCCTAGCTTCACACTGCTCAAAACTCTTGACAGCATTGAGTATGTTTAGGCAATCACGTCATTTATGATTAGACATTATCAAACTTAGGGGCTAAAAATTTAAAATAAATACCCCAGATGAACAAAGTAATTTCGTAACAGGCCAAGGTTTCCTACATTGAAGCTTTATATTGCCCATTTTTGTGTAGGTCAGGTGTGTCCAAAGTCCAATTTGCGCTGGCCAAATGTGGCCCGCTCTTAAATTTTAACTGGCCCGTGGCCTCATCTTAAAAAATAACTGGCTTGTAAACGTTTTCTGTAACGAAAATATATTTATAAGAAATGCCTAAATTAAAAGACGTAATGAGGGCAAAATATTTGTTAAAAATCATTACAAAAAATACTAAAGTTCTGTGTCCAAAATTCGATGATGCCCTATGGCTAAAACAGATATTGCAATTTTTTTTTAAATCCCAATAATAAATGAATGAGGCGTCGGTGTTTTTAAATTCAAGCACAATTTTTTGCCCAACATTTTTTTTTCTACTTATATTTCAAGTACATAGTATTTATTCCAAAATTTGGCCATTATTATCTCATTTTTGTCATTTTAAATGATGGAATTAGTAATTTATATTTAATAAGACTCACATTGCAATTATTTTCTAAATCCAAGTCTTTCGGGGTGGGGTTTTCTAGTAAAGAGCTGGAAGCATGTCAACAAAAAGCCCAACAGAACTACCTGGACCAGATGAGACTTGAACTTCACCTGACACAAGTCAGGAATGAGTTGATGAACATGACACATGACAGGGACAAGCTTAGGCGCATGAATGCACATCTCTCCCTGACGGTGCAAGAATTACAGCGCAAATATGAACCTGGTGAGTTTGTGGTTCTGGAATGCGGATTACCTTTTTTTAATTAAAAAAATCCATGACCCATTGCTTTATTATAAATGATTTCATATCTGATTGATAACTTTTGAATTGTTACATATCTATGTGTCTACCAATAAAATACATCAATATTATTTTTGTGCTAGGTGAATTTCAACCCTCTAAATTTTAATTTTTGCCTTTATTTATTCTACTTCTGCAGAACTTTTTTCTCCACAACCAGAAGCTTGTAAAACCTCCTTACATACTGGGAACAAGACCAACCTGCAGCACACTGAACCCTCAACAGCTAAAACTGTCATGCACACTCCATTAAAGGAAAGAAATTTGTCTAAAGAAAACATTATATTCTCAGATGACCTATTTAAATCAAGTTATCAAAAGTCTGTGAGTTTGAGTTCAGATGTTAGCGTTACATCAACCAAAAGGGAGAATATTGTGGAAGACTTGAAAGAGAATGATGGACCAGGCAAAAGGATACTCAAAGCACAAATAAAAGCTGTAGAAATTCCCAACGTTGAAAATGATCCCGCCGAATGCAGACAGCAGTAGTGTGTTCACTATGGTCATTTTTAAATGATTGGTTTGGCACTGTTGTTGCTGGCATTAAAAGTGGTTACTCACTGTTTAGGATTATTAAAATTCCAGTCACCATTCCACTTTGACGGGAGCTTGAAGGCAAGGAGAAGATAATAAACTAGGCATTTTGTTGACCTGGCCCCATTTATTTTTTTCTTCTTAATAATAACTGACATTCTAACAATAGGTGGCCCTGCGTGTATTTCAAGTCACCTCAAAGTTGTGTTGCAGACATTTATAACCCTTGCCTTGTAACAATGCTAGTATACATGATGAATTTTTTTTACTACGCCTTCCTTTTAATTTTAACATTTTGATATCAATATTTCATTACTCACAACATAGAATGTTTGTTGTTAAATTACATTATAAATTGCATTGATATAAATGAGCTTGTTTAAGTGGTTAAGAATTAAAAAATTAACAAGTACCTTTAAATTAGAAACAATTGTAATTTTGCTTCATTTATTGAGTCTCGTAATTCACAGAAATTGACAAAAATGAACATTAATGTTATACAATACTTATCAGACAAACAAAACAATCATCAATGAAGATAGAGGGGAAAAATCTAATAAATCAACAAAACATCCAGAATGCTGCTGTTGATTTCTCAAGCACAGATTTTTTATTAATGTAAAAAAAAAGGTCACTTGAAAAAGTGCTTCGCCCAAATTTTTATTTTGAAAGTAAAAACAAAAGGCCAATTGCAGATCAATATTTGTTATATACAAATAAATTCCCAGGCATGAATTTTCCTCTTAATTCACAAGGTTGTATTTTACAGTCCCAAGTTCAAATCTAATAGTATTTATGGCTTGGTAAAAATAATGTAATTCTGATTACCAAATAAATATTTGATTTTAATAGAAAAAGATACACAAGAAATTATTTGGAAATTCTAATAGAAATCTTAATTGCCCACTGGTTGTTTTTTTAAAAACATGTTTGACTTAAAACGAAAACTCATCAAATACTATTTGAAATTGCTTACCAAAAAAAATTGATCTGTGTTCAGCATCTCTGCATGACACAAATGTAAAAAAAAGAAATTCAAAAAAGGGTAAAGAGTACATACTTAACTTTTACATTTAATGACTGAAACTAAACAATGCACAAGTAAATACCAGGATGATATATAAAATCACTAGATTTTCTCAGAGACAGGGACTGAATTTATTAAGGAACAAAATTGTGTTCATGGTAACTAGAACAAATTTAATTCTTTGTCTGATGCAAACTTTGTTTTTTTTATTTTTATTTTACAGATTTACACTTTAAAAAAATGTATTTCATAATAAATGGGATGCCATGAGCTACCACTATCTTATTTCTAATGGCAGTGTATCAAACTTGTTTTGAATCACTCTTCTAACTAATTTATTGTAAGCTTAAAATTAAGTTCCAGCGAACTTCCATGTCCCTATGATATTTACTGGCCTGATAAGGAGTTCACTAGAAATTGTAAACAATCACCGATTAAGTCGCTTTAACCATCTACCCAATATCTATATTGAATGCCCAGAACATATTAGATATACAACCTCAAAATACAGCACACAAATATTTTGTACACACTGAAGCTTTTAATCTCATTGAAAAATGATCTACAGCCAAGCTTTTCTCACATGCTGAGATATTTAAATAAAAACTCACATTCACACACACACACACACACTACTCACCAATTATATATTCTACATTTTAATGCCTGCTAACAAGAACAATTTAAATATACTTTTCAACAAAAAAAAAACAACTGCATATCTTGCTCATGTTCTCTCTCAATTAAAATAATTTGCAGCAGACTGTCATTGCTGTCCAATAGAAAAGAAAAATTTCAATATATCCAATATAACTACCTGGCCTAAAATTTTAAAAAGAGTTTTAAATATCATTCTGCCTAGAAAATAAACAATTTGATGTACCTAATTTCCCTAGAAATAAACATGCTGCCCTTCTGTAAATATTTTAGCGACAGAAATAACGAAAACAATATTGCAGAAAACTTTGAAAGCTTCAAAATATTTGAGCAAATCAAGTCGGTGAAAGTTGCATCTTTCTGAATGATGCTGTCTCGGCACATATAAATACATGCTTTCAATCATACACACATTTAGTACAATCAGAGCCCTGAGGAAATGAGAACAAATGTACAAAGTTGGTTCAGCAATATCTATCAGCAGCCTAACTTGTTATAGTTATAGTTTACTTGATGTGAATGGAGGGGACAAAGGCAACAATGGTGTTATGTTTATGGAATTATTTCTCATGTTACTGTTTATATTTGACCCTTATAATAAAAAATATAATTTAGTTAAATGGGACCTGACTACTAAAAATGTGTTACTAAAAATCAATGTTTTTTGAATTCATGTTGCTGCAGGTTGGTAAGTGAATATCAAAGATCCAGACGAATAATAAGAATTAATATCTTTAGGAAAATCTATTGCTTTTTTTTACGACACATTCCTATAAAAACTGGCTTGTGAACCTAATAAAAATTTTGTATTAAATCTGTTGACTCTGTCCAGGCGCTCTGGTTGGTAAAAGCTGAGTGGCAGTGGAGAGAGAGAGCCATCCAGGGCAGAGGGTCACTTTCAACAGGCCGGAGGACATATTTGCGCACCAGCAGAAATCCTTTCTTTGTGAGTGAATAAATTCATAACTGCCAAGTCCAGTAAGTCTTCAACAATGCCCAAGGCCACCAATAAAAAGAAAATGAATAAATGACCAGATAGATACACAGAAGCTTGTCTTTTTGTAATCCACTTCTTCACCGTGTTGACTCGTCAGGCATCAAAGCGTGCACAACTGCTTCGTATGTAGCCATGACGATGGCAGTGTTGGGAATTTGTCTAATCAGCTGGGTGCCTAGACCACGATAGAGGCCGGCCCGACCTTCCTCTTTGAATACTAGAAAAAGTGTTTGGAAAAATGAGTTGTAACGAGATCCTTCCTCCCTCAACCGTGTTCTTGCGACCTCTGGAATAATAGATTGAGATTAATCAGTGTTAGAAAATACATAGCACTTGCCAATTAACATTATGATAATAATAATGTACAGTAAATCATTTTTTTAAATCTAATTATTTTTTGGGGAGTGGGGGAGGGTTATATGGCTCTGTTCATGATGCTATTGATTGCAATTAATGCAAATTTTCATTCTTAGGAAAGAAAGGTAAATTGAATGTGTTACCAAAACTTGAAGGAACCAAAAACAGATTTAATATGTTAAACCATAACTACTCTTAAATTAATCAATGATGAATTGACTGCTAACAACTAGAACAAGTCCAAACTTATTTGAGAAGGGCAGAAATAAAAGACTAAAATATAAATGTTCTTTATTTACAAACCCAGCACTCACCATGGGGGTAACACAAACATGTGGCACACGTCTTGGAACACGCCCCCGCCAGCATGTACTTTATATAATCCGAGGTCAAGAAAGAGTCTTTGCCATTGCCCTGGGTGGTCCCGCTGGTTTCGTCGGGGACCCCCTCCACAATCAAGGTCTCGGACAGCCTGTCATGATTGCTCTTGTTCTGAAGGTGGGCCTTGATGGCCTCATATACCACCAGGTGCACCACTGTCTCACTGACTCCGAAGTAAGAGGCACTGATGCCTTTGTAGAAGCCCCTGATGCCATTCTGTTTGTAAATTCTTTTAATGCACTCACGACACGTCAGCTTGTCCTCAGTCCTTTAACAGACACAAAAAATTGATATGACATGGACAGCCATAGTGAATGATAAACTTTTCATATAACAAAGTGTCCAAGTCTTATATCTCCTGGTTATGTGTGAAAGGTTTTTTGTGAGCTGTGATGCAAAAAAGAGGCTATGTATTTTCTTCCAGGATTTGTATTGTTACAGTGAAAGTGTGATGAATTATGGGCAGAAGTGCATTAGGAAACATAATGAATGAGCTCTGAGATTAAGTGTGCCACACAAGTCTAATATAATCCTTTTGGCTCAAATAATCTGTTCCTGGAGTTGGGCCTTGGACAAACACCACCAAGTGCATTATTTTTTTAGGTTAAATGTCAAACAAAAATTGGTGTACATGACAATATCACACGGCCTGGGATTTTTTTTTTCTGGATCAGCTAGTTATTTAAAAGAGCACCTCTCTGCAAGTTGACGGACTGTCAATAGAAATATCTTGTGGAAGATACAACTTGAAAATAGTGGCATCATCAAGTTAAAGTCATTCAAACTCCCAGTTTTTTAAATTTTATCTCTCAAGTAAGCCTTCTAGGCTTTGCTGGTCCCATCCACCAAGGACCTACAGTTTTTTTGAGCCACCAATTCCCCCCTTCAGAGAACCCAATTTAAACAGGGCTGGGACTGTGGAGATAAACAGCCTCTTTCACGCTCTTTTGTTTTGGTTTCCATGGCTATGACGTCAGGCTGTCTCTTGATAGCCCATTTTGACCGCGGCTCCACGCGTGAAATGAATGACTCGTGAGCAGGTAAATGGGGAGCAACGCCAAGCACTGAGTTCAGGAAAGAGTGCACAGGGTCATCCACCTTATCGAGTCAATGGGTAAGACAGGATATGGGACTGAGGATACCTAACGGAAAAGTTGAAGGGGGTGGGGCTTTTCCAACATGTAAGTGTACAAGTACTTTTTTTATTTATTTGGGGGGGGGGGGGGAAACTTACAAAAGGAAGAAAGGGANTGTCGTCAGCTGGGTATTCTGTACATTGAATAGTTGTTTAGGAGGGGGGGGGAACTTATCAAAAGGAAAGATGGCAAAAAATGATATATGAAAATACAAGGCTTAAGAACATCTGAAGAAACCCCGACCTTATTCTTGATAATCCCACCAACATACATTCCATGGTTCAATAACGTGCTGGTGGAGTTTGGGGGGGGGGGCAAGTAAAACGGATTATTTATAACGTAAGATCTGAGTCATATGTTCATTGACGTGAGCCAAGAGTATCAGAAGTCAAGATGATATCATCCCATGTACACGTGCCCTAGATTTCGCCCTGTAGGTGCATGCATACAGGGCCTGACCCACTGTTTCAACTTGACTAGAAACCTCCTTAGTTCAACCCTGAAGATGACCTTTTTAGTGTGACTGATTGAGGTCACAATTGTACAGAAATAGCCAGTCCATTTTTAAAAAGGTCTAATACAACAATACAAGGACACCAATTTACATGATATAACTGTAACAATTCTGTATCTCTGATATCTTTGTTTACTGTTAAACATAGGAAAGGGAATCCCTAGAAGAAACCCCAATAACACACAATATCGTAAACATTTCAAACCCACGTGCTAGCTGCGCTGACCTACTTTTCCCTGTGAACCAATTTCGTTGTTTTTTTGGGTTTTTTTGGGTTTTTTTTTTTTTATTTTTTTTTATTTTAAAGACCACGCAATCCACAGCACAGACGCCATTATCTGTTGAGACAGCACAGAACTGTGACCTTTGCCTTTAGAACACGGACCAATCTCTTGTGGTGGATCAAGAGCAAAAACTAAATTCCGCTAGATTTTTAAAAATAATATCTGTGGGAATGTGTTTCGAAAACAACAAAGTTTGTCACAACCATTTGACCTGTTAGCATTGCCGGCCACGTGTGTAGTTCCTGTCACGTGTATCAACAAAAACAACTTCAGCTCCTAGAGTGCACATAAACAGAACAATCCCAACTAACACCCACATACAAAAAAGCGACCAGGCCAGATCGTTTGTTGGCTGTCCGTGGTGATGCCTACACTCACGTGACCTCAATGACCACTGCATACAACGCAGTTCAAGTTCGTCGTGACCCAGACCATCAGCTCCCCCCCCCCCCCCCCGAGGGTTTCATCTTCAGGGAGTGACATCCCACCACTTCCCACATGAGAGAAATGGCGCGAAAACCCAGAATTTAAGTACAAACACAACAACAATAGACAACAGGAAAGAAAACAAGCGGGGGATCAAAATAAGTTATTACTTTTTAAAAAATCCCCTCCACACATAAAGTAATGTTAAATTGTCCCTACTGAATTAAACAGTTTAATTTGTGAACAGAAGTCCAGCAGTCAGTGTGCCTGAATGTTGGTAACTTTGCACCCACGCCTTTGTGGTTTGACTAAACATATATCATATTAGTAGTGAAGATCCAGACATTTTCAAACATGCATATATTTATGTTAGAACAAAGAAAACAAACAATCATAGAAATAATTGATCAATGCATATGCTATATTGTCTTTTCTGATTCCCGCTGACTTAACCCATCTCAATACGTCCTGACGACAAGCCAACACCAAAGACACAAAACAATCATCTACTCACTTGTTGTCTAGCTGTAGCCGGGTTTTGACAAACCAGATGGGATTGGTACAGGTAGCCGCCGACACGCCTGTGAAAGAGGAAATCAACAGGTCAACTAGAGGAATCAAGAAACCTCGGAATGGCCTGACAGTATGACTTGAGTGTCAAACATCAATGGAGCGACAGGCTCTGACCCATGCAGACTAATGAAATCACACAGCCCCCACCCACCTACACACACAACTCGATACAGTTTAAGTGTCAGGTAGATCAATCAACACACTAACAAAATATTAACAAACTAAGTAAAACAAAATAAGTAAACAATGCCCAGCTTTTAAAAAAAGTGTTCATTTATGTCGTCGAGTGTCAGCGGTTCCAAACCTTTTGGACTATCGGGCCCCTTTTAAGAATTAAGTTCTGCTGGGAAGCCAGTTAGGAATATCCTTTCTCTTACACTGTTTAGCGCATTTACTACGAAGAGTGCTGACCACAGGTTGTCAACCACATGTCACTAAAGAGCAGCGATCAAACATCCACATTGAAACATAACCAAAGACTTGTCTAACTTCCAATTTAAGACACAATCCCTCACCCTTAAGGTAATTGAAGAATGACTCTATGACTGGCCTACCTGCTGTAGCAGCCGAACACAAGTGGACAAAGTGTGTGTCTGGGGTGATGACATTATTTAACACTTGTTTACTGTGGGCATAAGCACCGAAATAGATGGCTCTGTGGAGAGAATAGACAGTAAGATCATGTAAGCACCAAAATAGAATAGATGGCTCTGTGGAGAGAATAGACAGTAAGATCATGTAAGCACCAAAATAGATGGCTCTGTGGAGAGAATAGACAGTAAGATCAAGTAAGCACCGAAATAGATGGCTCTGTGGAGAGAATAGACTTAGACAGTAAGATCAAGTAAGCACCGAAATAAATGGCTCCGTGGAGAGAATAGATAGCGAATAATTTACCCAAACAAAACACACAATTTGTATTTTTAAAAATCTCAGTTACATCTGCCTAAGATACGGGTCGGGAGGAACATAGTGAGAAAAGGTGGGGGGGGGGGGGGGGGCGCAGGGCGTGCGGAAACGGGACTCATTGCTGTGGCATGCTGGGTCAAAGTAGCCGGGATAGTGAGTGTAGAGAAATCAGAAAATACGCGTTTTGAACTAATTTTTTTTTTTTTACATGACTTGACCATAGTGAGAGACGACATACAACAAGTGGTCCGGTTGACAGCAAGTCTAGAGAATAAAGCGAAGTTCAGATTGACACAGTGTTTCAATGACCAGGCATTCCATCTCATAATAACTGGGTCAGCAATGGTAAAGTACATTTCAGGGATATTAGGAAATGATAGGAAGATAGAACAAGATATGGACACCATTATCTGTAAGGCTGCACTGACAGTTCATCATGGGAGAATTTTGTTTTTTAAAATTTAACTAGAAAAAAATAAAATGTAAGGAACTGTGTAAGTGATAATCGAGGTAAACAACAGATTAGGTAAACAACAGACTGGGTAAACAGACTAGGTAAACAACAGACTGGGTAAACAACAGACTGGGTAAACATTAGTCTAGGTAAACTACAGACTGGGTAAACAATAGACTACGTAAACTACAGACTGGGTAAACTACAGACTAGGTAAACAACAGACTAGGTAAAAAAAAACAGACTATGGTAAAAACAACAGACTAGGTAAACTACAGACTAGGTAAACTACAGACTAGGTAAAAAAACAGAATGGGTAAACAATAGACTAGGTAAACAAGAGACTATAGGTAAAAGATACCATGAGAATACACAGAACTTGTAAGCAATAGACAAAGAGTTCCAACAGATAACAAGTGTATTCAAATGAAAGAGGAAACAATAGAGGATGTAGGCTATTGAAAACGTTTACCATTTAACAATAGAGGAGGTATTCGATAGACAGGGTAAACAATTCAATCTGTTCAAGTGACGGGTTGATGGTAAGTATAACATAGATCAAGACGACAACAGACCAATCAGACAATTTGTTGAAGTGAGACTGCAGTTCTAAATCTCGGTAAACCAGGTCCGCCTGCCTGGACGACAATCTCCATTTACAAATGCTGCACCTTATGTTGCTGAGATAGTCCTGAAAGTCGGCTAGAGAACGGGTGAACAAAGTCCAACGTAAGGGTATCTGCAGTTGGATAATAATAGGGCGCATGTGCCGAGTTCTATGACAACCCGTATCACATGGAACAGAGAGACAGCTGTGTCCACTGGCGGGCCGTTAGATGTGGGGTGAGTGCAATACGACATTCCGTGCAAATCGACGACTTACAACATTCTGAGCAAATCGACGACTTACAACATTCTGAGCAAATCTATACTGGCAGATTTATATTTTTATAAGTAGTGCCTCTTCTTTGCGAGACGACGCACTTGTGTAAAAATGAACACAGCATGCACCTCATTGAGACACGCCCACGCCCGCACGGAGGTACATCAAGCGTGAACCAAGCGGGAAAACAACCCGTTTGGTGGCGACAGCGACAGCAGAGCCCCAATGTTGACATACTGAACGCACGCGCACTGGTGTTATTCACGTGACTTAACCTGAGGCGGTCAACGCAGCGACATCAACATCACCACAACGGCCTCCACACACACAAGCCCGTATGCTTAAAGAACACCGGGCCGACTCTCTACCGCTACAGAAAGGAGAGAAACCATGTACACAAACTTGTATTTAAAAGAATGGACAGGTCACGACACTGTCTCGGGGTCAGATTATGTAGGTCAAGGTCTATTTATTTCACCAGTACAAAAAACACGTCTAAAAATGGGCGAGTGTGTTAAGTTGGCGACACATTTGATGCATAATTTCACAGCAATTGTCCAGCTTGACTGGGTGTCACACGATAGATCTGGTACAATATCATCTCAATACCATCCCAGTCATTGTGTGTAGGTCATGATGTGATGCGTGTGTGTACCATGGTGTGATGCGTGTGTGTACCATGGTGTGATGCTTGTGTGTACCATGGTGTGATGCTTGTGTGTACAATAGTGTGATGCGTGTGTGTACAATAGTGTGATGCTTGTGTGTACCATGGTGTGATGCTTGTGTGTACCATGGTGTGATGCTTGTGTGTACAATAGTGTGATGCTTGTGTCCATACGGGTTGTTAATTGGTAGGACAGAGGGTCGTGCCAAACAGACGAGACTTAATTCCAGCAGACAAAAATTAAACAGTACAGTCTCATTGGGCAAAGACGAGCGCCGCAAAATTATTTATAAAAACACTTTAAGAAATTAACAAAACAGATCTAAACTGATTTTGAAATTAAAAAATGACTTAGTCATTACTTTTGTACATAATGTTGATGTCACTTTATTTGAACTAGAGGTGTCTCAAAGTATTTATTTATTAGAATACTTAGATGTGAATGACGTGATATAACGTAAATGTCACTTTATTTATTCACTTTATTTAAACTGGAGGTGCCACAAAGTATTTATTTATTAGAATAATTAGATGTGATATAATGTAAATGTCTCCTTATTAAGACTGGAGGTGAAACATTACATTTTATACAACTAGGCGTATCAAGCAATGAACAATAACAATGTTGCGTCATGCAAATGCTTGGGAGCACTCCATTTTGTATGTGAAGGTGCTGGCTATAAACTGATTGAAAGCCGTTAAGTTCAGATTTTTGTAGGTGCCGTATAACCTCGTTTTTTAGATGGATTTTACTGTAGGAAAAACTGAACAGGCTGAACTCATTCAAACAGGAAGAATATTTCAAACGTTTGCTAAATTTGAAGCACTTAGGCCAGACTCAGCACCAGACTAAACGGATGGGGCGCACATTGGCCTAGATCTACTATGTGCAGCACAGGTCAGTGGTGGTATGTTTACTAGGAAAAACAAGACTATCAAGACAGAATATCAAGGTAAGAGGGTGACAAGAGATGGGGTAAAAAAAAAAATGAGGTGTCTGAGAGGGTGGGGATTAGCAGCTACTGAATTGTCTGTTGGCGGGTGTAGCAAAGGGTGTGTTTAAAATTTAAGTTTTAAAAAATGACTGAGGGGTATTCGTGTAAGGGAGAATTTCAAAATAGAGTGAGAAAACAGAGGGTGGGGAGTGATTTAAACATGGGGGGGGGGCGCCATTTATTGTTCAACGACAAAATTGTCATGCCCAGAGACCGACTTTTAAATGTTTTTGAAACTTGTGAGTTCATTGCCCTTGTGTAAGGAGATGTAAGACATGTTAACACCAGATTCATGAGATGAGTAATACTTGTGAACTAGTGAGTTGAATTTATAAGTAAGCCTAAGTTCAGATTATTGGCGAACAAGCATAAGCAAGTGTTACAAGGTCAGATGTCTGACTGATTTGTTGTTTTTTTTAAAACTTCATGGAGTTTCGTATTATTTATAAACTAACTGCAAACTTTTAGGGTTTCTTCTTTAAAACAAAAACACAACAAAAGACCTAGATATTTTACTCATCTCTACCTACCACTGTCTCACTGACTGGCTGTGTAGACGTAGTGTTTACTTAAACGATTTTAACACAAGACATTTTTTAAAACAGACCGAATTTCAAGATAAATGATTAATCATACCAGTGTACATCATCATGCAAGTATTTAGCAGCTTAAGGCGTGAAAAACATTTTTTTAAAGTACAGAGCAAAAAAATAGAACTACAAACAAAACATCTGTATCGACCCATATGTGCATGTCGCGTGACACATTGACTGTAGTGTGTAGTTTAGCAGACGAGAAAACGGATGTACAACTGTTATGACGTCATTGACAACGATAATTCGAAGACATGCACAGTGCACATGACAGGCAAAAAGTACATCGGATAATCTTTTGTTAAGCTTCGTTTTTTATACAAATAACAGGCATCCAAAAATAGATTTCAAGAAGATATTTTACAAGTACAATTTGTAAAATAGTCCTAGCCTGTCTTGACACGTAGTTGGATATTATACCGGAGTCCATGGGATCGTGTTGGGCATGACATTCCCACGTATTGTTTTTTTTTTTTTCCATTAATTTCTGTTACACCAAAGCTGAGGTCTAAAACCCGCCTCCTTCATATCCACGCCCACCCATAAATTACAGAAATAGTTCTCAAAATGTGTTATTTTACCAAATACATGTATATAGTAAATTAAGACAGCTATTGCTGAACAAAGGTAAACATTTAGCTCTTACCCTAACCTGGAGAATACATATTAGAATAAAAAAAATATATAATTATGCTGTAATCAATATAAATATAATTATATTACCAACTATATGTTAACAGTTACAGAGGCTCTTTCTATAAGAAGAGTAACGCGTCCTACGCTACTCCCTGGTTTAGATCTAGACTGGAATTTTTATGATAGTTTTAAAAGTTAACAAAGTGTTGGTTTTTTCGATTTCATGGGGCAACCCATCTACGTCCAAATTCCTGCCGGGAATAACGAGAATTTGTATGTGTTTGTTCTTGTCTAAGGTATAAAAAATACTATCAGAGCTTTGATTAGCTTTTTGTTGTATTTCCAAGAAATAGAAAAAATGCCTAATGTATTATTACCACTTTGCTTTTTGTTTTGCAATCATTTAGTGTATGAAGTTTTAAGGTTTAACGATGTAACTAATGGTTTAATAATTACGGTGGGCAACAAGTTTCAGGTAGACCGCCCGCTAATCAGACACCCCCTGAGGAGCAAACAGTTTGGGAGGGTCAGTGACAGCAACTCTACTGGACTAAGCTTTGTATCTGAGGGTCAGTGACAGCAACTCTACTGGACTAAGTTTTGTATCTGAGGGTCAGTGACAGCAACTCTACTGGACTAAGCTTTGTATCTGAGGGTCAGTGACAGCAACTCTACTGGACTAAGCTTTGTATCTGAGGGTCAGTGACAGCAACTCTAGTGGACTAAGCTTTGTATCTGAGGGTCAGTGACAGCAACTCTACTGGACTAAGCTTTGTATCTGAGGGTCAGTGACAGCAACTCTACTGGACTAAGTGTTGCATCTGAGGGTCAGTGACAGCAACTCTACGGAACTAAGCGTTGTATCGGAATGTTTCCTTTACATAAGAAGAGCTTTCCACTCCTGTTAACTTAGTTTTGCCGGACCATGCATCAGTGTGTGAAGGTAACGGAAGGATGCCGTATATTTAAATAGAAGTTCCAGGTGGCCATGACGCACATTTACTTTCACCTACTTGCGGTTTTACTATATTTAAAAATAAGTTAAGCTAAATCCCAAGTGCATCAGATCAGATCAGTACTAATATTTAATTACATCGACAGACTTCCCAAAAATAGGCTTCTGATCGTCTTTGACCCCCCCCCCCCCAAAACCTCTTAGATTTTTAAAAGAAAATTAACTGTATAAAATATTATTATACAATAATTTCTTTATTATTTTGCAAAGGAAAGTCCACATTGTGTGACCGAACACGTCTGAATCTGTCATTCCGAGTGTTCACCAGCAACCCAACACTTACACCCCCACCCCACCCCCCGAATAGAACAGTAAACAAACCCAATGCTATAGACTGCCAACACAACTCTCAGTAACCAAGACAATTACACCGATGTTCTCTAACAATTTATTTCATAACAGATAACACACACCGCCATGGGTATATAGCATTATATCGGCTGCTTGGCGGCGGGTACATATATAGCTAAGTGCCTGCGTCTTTTCAATTAAGATAAAACCACGGTCCGAATCAACATGCACCTGATTAGCTACTACCAGACAGGAATCAAAACAACGCACGGCGGTTAGTCTGTAGAAACAGAGTGCTCTAGACTTGATTACACACCCCCCTGGAGTCTGTATGAACTCATCAGTGGGTTAACATGACAATGAAGCGAAGTTGCCCAGTGTTAACAAGCCTAAATATCTCAAGGTAGTTGATTGTCTTCTTACGGTCGCGAGAGACGGACCAACGTTCAAGAGAGCATTAACTAACACCACTGCCTTCAGAGGCGAAATGGGGAAGAATGCACCAGACCAGGGGTGGCCAGCCCTGTAGTACCTGAGAGCCATTTTAAAATAAAGAACATTGTTAAGAGCTGATTGAAGCACTACGGGTCATTAAAACTGGCCTGGAAATCTTCCAGTAACCATTGTAGCAAATCTTTCATAAGTTGTACACGAGCTGCAATGTGAAAACAGAAGGGCCACCGTTGCACAAGACGGCGAGGAAACTTCTAAAAAAATGGCCTTTAAAAGTCGGACGACTTACGTACGCGTTTAATTAAGAAAACCGTCGAGGGTTAGAGAATCAGGTTATCTACTCGTGTAACCAGTAACTTCGGTCACAACATGTGGTAGTCCAATCACTGACATTTGCTCAGTTGGGGGGAAAGTTATTTAATCCATCAGAGCTTATCCTTGCAACATATTACATCAAGGTATTGACGTCAGAACTTATATATTTATAGTAGTGGAATCATGATGGACCGGAAGTTAACTCATTTCAAGCGCATCACCACGTGACCAAATATACGTGCTGCATCATCTAATCCTTACCCCCCCCCCCCCCGAAAGTCCACGAAGGTCAAAGTGCACACTTAGTAAAAATATGTGTTTATATAATGTGACGGCATAAGTACAGTAAATGGCGCCAGGATATTAAAATACACCCCACAGTGTTGGAAGTACAAATTACACAAAGCTGGAAGTTCCATTAAGCACTAAAACACGGTGCTGGAAGTTCAAATAAGCACCAACTCAAAGTGCCTTAAGTTCAAATAAACACCAACACACAGTGGTAAAGTGCACCAAGTTTCAAAACATTGACAAGACAACCAATGACCACAGCCAAGGTGTCGCGCCTGGCAATCAATGGCTTCTTATTTAAATATAGGACCACTGACATGATACCTTTACGCCGACACGTCTGTCAAGGGCAGCCAAACAAGCTGATGTAACATAAACAGGGTAGTGAAGTAAAGACAGGTCTTGACACCGTTATAGAGACCAGCATAAGTTGACGGCATCAATGGGGTAACAACTCGCCCTTGTAGTCATCATTGCTCTGCTAATCAAAGTGGTGGTCCGCGGGCCGCCGAAACCCGTCCGTTGGCCATCCACCGCCGGTACCCGGACGTTATCAAGAAAGGACAGCAAAATATAATTATTATCCTCCATTTGCAACCATCAATACCAACCTTAAAGAGTGTGTCACTTTTTTCGGCATTAAGTCCGTAAAATAAAATAAATCACTTTTTTGCTTCCACGTCGGTACAGGTAAATAGTTCACAGGCCCCTGGAGCAATGGAAAAATTCCTGCCGGCCCGCCATAATGAAAATTTTGAGAAGCACTGATCTATTTTAAATGCCAGCATAAGTTGACTGCAAAATAGGCTAAAACCTAGTCCTATACATAGGGGCAACATATTTTAAGATTAATAATACTGAGTTTCTTTTATTGTGAGAATTTAATCTCACCTCTATCCCACATGTGGATGCAGAGCCATGAGACAGTGCTGTCAGAGTCATAGCTAAGGAGAGCAGTAACGTGGGGGGGGGGGGTATCAGGAACGTGGTGCAACTCTTTTCAAAGGGACCAACAGAAACTTTTGCCCCAAAATCTAACAGCACGAGGCCAGATTTTTTGGTCACAGCAATACCAATGCACAGCAATGTTTGTTGCATTACTGACAGAGCACTACCATCAAATTTTATATTTTTGTTATTTTAACCATGCACAGAAATTAACTTTTGGCAATTTGTTTAAGGTTCCATAATGACTGCTGACCTAATGGGAAATAAGACAATACACTAACCAAAAGAGACATACACGTTTTTTTTTTAAGTAAGTATAACAATGGTAAAAGGAAAAGTTGTTGTTTAATTGAACCTTTACTGTCACTATCTGCTATAAGTATAAGAACAATGGGGGAATGGAAACATTGGTGGTGACAAAAGGAGAAAGCACCATGAACAATCGTCAGAGCCATTAGAGAAGGAAGCAGAGCCTTTGTCTTTAAAGGGGAGCCACTCTTTGAAAGCTGTGAATGCTAAAATACCTCACTAAAAATTTCAATATCTTGAGACCTACATGACAAATAATGTTTATGCCAATTACACAAGTAAATCTTCAAACCAGAAGGAATGTACTTCACTGTAGAAGAAGAAATATCTATCACTCAAAGTTGATTGTTCCAACACAGATTTCTTCACACAGCAGAAAAATAAATCAAAGAGCATAAGATGCCACCCCTAATAATAAGCTTACAGTTAACCAAAGTAACACTATGAGTTACCTTAAAATTGTGATATTGTACACTTGACATCTAGAAATTGGTCGCTTTGAAGTCTCAATTTTTAAAAAAGTTGAGAAACTAAACCCTGTCCGTCCATCCCCCGCTACTAGATGTATTCAAACTAAGACTGTTACTGGTTACAAAAATTTTGTTTGATTAATCTGGGAAAAATGTAATCGATTATTTTGAATTATTATATCTTTATATGTGTATATAGATCCTGGTAGGTAATGTTTCCTTATTTGGCAAAATCAGTTAAGTCGCGACAATTCCTTGGCTCCAAAATTTTATGACGTAGCACAGCTAATTTGTTATGCTATGTAAGAAATAAGTAAGAAAAACCTTTTTGTTTACGTATGCACATCTAAATAAATAATTATATTATGTGACTAAAGTATGTAGTAACAAAAAATATATAAATTATTAATAAATTGGAGAAAAAAATAGAAATAGATTCTTTAAACTCAATCAAACAAATTAATTTTAATTGAATAATTGATCAATTAATCATTAATTTCCGCAGCCCTAATTAAAGCAAAAACATTCTTGTTTATTGTAGCCATGATTCTAAAAAGAAAAGTATTTCAGAAAGTTTTCCTAGATGTTGCATTTTTCTTCTCTTCAAATTCAGGTTATATCATGGTCATGTTGGAATTTTATGAGGTTTAAAACAGAAAAAGATGAAAAATGAAATAGAGAATGATAACAGTTAATAGCATTGAATCAGGTAAAAACATACTATAGAGCCTGCAGAGTGAACCCTTGGTCTGTAAAAACAATCCACAGACATGAAGGTTAGTTCATATATTATGCCAGAAACAGACAAGGTAACAAGTCAGCAGTGTAGAAATGTGTTTGAGAAACAGCCTTTCTAGAGTCAAAGTATTGTCTGTGACAAAGGTGACATCATGCATGGGATTACATTCAGCTCTTTCAAACCACATCTATTTATGGAGAGACACGGAAATATCTATAAAAAATATATCCAACACTTAAGTGTTTCATTTGCTCCATGCTTTACAAAGAGATACAGAACAAACATCAAATCAGCTGTGCACTCACCTAGACGGAGCTACTCCAACTAGTGTGGGACCAAGTCCTTTGAACAAACCCTTTACCCCTTCAGTTTTCAGTATGTGCCTGGGATACATAGAAAAAGATCAAATATACCACATATGCTATTAACACTTAAAAGGGTTCAATTACTTTAGAATGATTTTTAAAAACTACAGCCGTGTTGGATGCTTGTTAAATAATGTGTATTCAAACAAAGTCATCAACAAAAAACAGCACAATTGATAAAAGAGCAAAGAACTAAGTTCACATTCAAGGCAATAAGAATGGAAATTTTACTACATGTAGGTAAATAAATTAACTTAAAAAGCAAAGGTTCATCTATAGTTCTCATTATACTTTTTCTTAAAAAACTCAAACATTCTCTAGTATTTTATTTTAAAATTAATTTATGTAATAAGAGACCACATACACCAATATGGAAAGGCAAACAAATCACTAGTATACATTAATGAATCAACCCACCTTAAACAATTAATGAGTTGAGACTGACTCTTCCTACCATCCAGCACAGCATCAGAGCCGACAGGCACGGGACAATTGTGTGTACATGTACTTAGTGTTACCACCTGTTGAGATGGCAACAAGCGCAAAGTGGTTTGCACATTTACATTGACAAGCGAAGACACAGAGGACTGAAGTCTAGTTTTTACCACCTCCAGGGGACATGTCAATACAGCTCCTGTGGTTCCAGCCGTGCTGTAGAAAATAAACCATTTATTAACAAATTTGAGGCTACACACATACATATGTTTATAAGAAACTTACACTTTTAAGAATATTAACTAGTCATAATTGTTAAACACAAAAGAAAAAAATATTTGATCCATGGTGATAACATCAGCCTAAGGCTTTTTTTAAATGTGAAAATATTTCATTGAATAGTAATAAAACAGTGGACCTTCGATTTAAAAAATTATTAATTATTAAAAAGTAAAGGTACAGCTTTAAATGGAATTTTTAAATCTTAAATCAGAGTTATTGGATTATTGCTAAATTTTTCAACAAGTTAGGTACAGCGGCAGGGAATAGGACACTATCAAAACAATAAATGCATACATGTACACATTTCATTGAGCAGTAAAAATTAATTCAGATAATTATTAATTAGTAACTTTGATAGTTCCACTTATAGTTGTCTTCTAATTGAGAATGATCTGAATGAGCAACAAGAATTTAAAACATTAACATGAGAATGAGCTTCTGTGAAGATTCTGGGACTACCTTGGTATACACTGATTTTACAGACATAACACTTGATTCAGCCTCTGTCTATTACTGAAACATGAGTGGTTTAACCAAAAATGGTCTGCATGTTATTTCCAGCATGAATCTAAAAATTGTTCACAGCAGAGAGGATTCATTATTATTCTAAATCTAAATATGACATGTGGTTAACCATTTAGGATTGAGGAGGATAATTTTTAATGATTTGAACGCAAAAAAAAATAATGCAGAGAAAATAATTTTAATGAGTCAGAAATAAAAACATAAATAAGCATAATCATATTTATTACTTATATTTATTATAAATAATTTATATTTTTATCATTACATGAAACTATTAAACCTTGCTTTAATTTTACCATCAAAGTTTTACAAGAACAAAGGACAAGGAATAAATGCTGTGAATATGCTGATTTGAAATTTTGAATATGAATATTACAGTGACTGACATCAACGTTCATCAAGAGTGAGTGTACATTTGCATTTATCAAATTAAATCTTACTCTTACAAATTGAACATTCAAAGTTAACTTTTCATGCCAAAATTAATATTAATAGTTAATATAGTAATTTAGTAATTACACAAATATGACTTACAGTTACAGAGCAGCTGTAGCCTGTGGTCACAGTAGTAGTTAGTAGTCTACATCTACAGTAACTACAGACTACAGTGCACTGTGCAACTTTGTTCATCTTATACTTATACATCATTTATTATTATAAATTATATTTATATTAAAAATTTTAATTACATATATAATGTATATCATTCAAAAGTCAAAAGTTAAAGATTGTAGGAAGCCACAAAGGACAAAGGGATATCATACTATACTATACTCATACATGATTAGTAGAAACTAGAAAAACTATAATTTGGGTCTAAAACTTATGTTGTTGTTTTTTAATTAATACTTTCTTAAGCTTATCTAAAACTAAAACTATTCAAAGTAAAAGTAAAACTAAAAACTACTAAAAAGTGTTTGATTTCGATTTTGGATTCACCTCGATTTTTTTCTTATTAAATGTAATCATGTAATGTAATGTAAATCAATCTCTGCCTACTTACGGTTACTGGACTTAAGTCAGCGTAGTCAATCACATTTAATAATTTGTCATTAAATCGTGGGTATCTGATCTCAAATCATTTCGAATTTATTATACTTATACATTCAAACTCAAAATATTCATGGTCTTGTAACGTGATAGTAATAAAACTAATGACTGATTTGATAGACGTGAAATCAAATGAGTGAGTGAGTGAGTGTCGCTCAGATCTTGACGCAGTAAAATAATGGTCAGGCATCTTATTCCCCTAATGCGTTACTCCACATGATAATCTGGCTGGCTAGAATTTCACAAAAAAATTAAAAATTTACTCACCCTCCGGCGATTAGATGAATAACATTTCTACTTGATTCCATAAAGAAAACGTCCGTCCGCCATCAAAGTCAAACACTTACTTGTTATGAACAAAATGTACACATGGTTCTCTACCGCTACTAGCCAATCCAAATATACTAGTATTGTAACCTTGTTTTTCATTGGTTTACAGCCCTGACCTTCCGGAAACATGCCTTCAATGCGTGCGAAGATGTTCGGGGATAACCATGTAAATAGGTCAAGATTTTCTATTTTTGTAACCTTATCGGTGTTTCCCATAAACACTGTCACAGGTAAAACAAAATAGATTTAAATACCATAATTATAGTGAATGAAGTCATACGTTTGCCCACCTCAGCTTTCTTCAAACTAAAACTATATTGATTTTGAGTCAGGATTACACACATTTTACTTAGTCTATATGACGTTATATGAATTTTTTTTTTTTAAAAAAGGGAACGGTTTTTCTTTCACATTTTATTCTTTAATATTTATTAATTAATATTATATTTTTTCTTAAATATTAACATATCTTTGTTTTAACTTCAGAAGAATTAATTAATTAATATTTTAGAATCAGTGTAAATTCATTATTTAAAGCAGACACAACATAGGAGCGCCTTCTATTGTATTTTATGTCAGATAGGAATTTAAAAGATGTGAAAAAGTGAATAATCTTCAGGAGCGTGATAAATGGATATGATTGACAGGCATTTTTTTACACCTTTTTTATGCGTCAAAATCCTGCTGTAGGCTATCAGTAAGCCCAATGCGTCTCTCTAACTTGTCAATAAGGCTGAGGCATCTTCTGGACACCATGATGTAATTGTAATTGTAAATGAGGCGTTAATGCCTCAGAGCCAAACAACAAGCCATGAGAATTAAACAAATTCAAGTGGAGAAAAAATATGATATAGCGGAGCAGTTGAAATTTAGGCTAAACACCTAATTCAGCAGACAATGCAACACAAATATATATATACTAGCAATTTACCCGCGCTTTGCTGCGGTAAATTAGGATTTTAGTTAATTAAAAATGCGTCTTTTTATAACTAATAATTATGAGAAAAAACCTATATTTAGGCAATCGTCCTTATAGAGAGAAAGGATTTAATATTTTTCAAGCCTCTATGTACGCGGAAGCTTGGAGAATTAGTGTTGATTTAGTTTTATATAGCCCATTTTAGGGGGAAAGACAGGTTTTGGGCCCCCGGCCACCATTGATTAGAAATTTTAAAAATGTATATAATTACTTTCCTTATTACCATCGCTGGGTGTTACTAAACAACTACAGAAGGCGTTATACTTTTACCTACACAGGAAATGGGTGAAGCAGTAATTTTCAGTTTTTAATAGCTCATTTAATAGAAAAACTACAGTGGGGCCTCCGAAATGCAGAAAATGATAATTTAAATATATATTCACCTATTACCATCGAAGAAGTGTACTCAACAACTTCCCAAAGATTAAATATCTACATACTCGGCACAAAGGACAAATAATGATTTTCAATTTTTACAGATAAAGAGAAATAGTTTTTGGGCCCCAGCCCAACATAATTTGGAATTTTAAATTTCCTTTTCGTCCTGAGAGGGTATTCAACGATTTCCCATATTTTCATGCTCCTACCTACACGGGAAGTTGGAGACTTAGTGATAATTAATGATGGAGTGAGTGAGTGC
>MUZC01004629.1:688354-715669 GCA_002072015.1 Radix auricularia | reverse complement strand
ATATATTGGTAGCTTTTTAGCACAATACAAGCACTCGCAAAACCTGTAACTGTTAAACTACAATCAGTCTAAGTTATGTCCGTTATGAGTACAGTATATAAATACACGTTTTAGAAACACTTAAACATTTGACAAATGTTTATACAGAAGTCAGAGGGTGGTGGGGCGAAAAATCCCAAAATCAAATTTTCAAATTGTACAGGCAACAGAAATTAATTAGAAGGGAAATGTAAAATAATCGAGTGATTATTCCTGGACTGTCAGACCATGATATTGTTAGGGCAACCAAAACAATAAAAACTAAAATAAGTAAGATACCGAGAAGAAGAATATATTTTTGGAATAAATGTAATTCAATAAAACTACACCAATTAGCGGCTAACTTCCAACAAAATTTCCTTAGTAAATTTGGCACAAAGAGTCCAGTGGAAGAAATTTGGAAAGATATAAAAACAAATCTAAAAACTATAATTGATGAGTATGAGACTATTCCAACAAAACTATGCTGGTTCAATTCTAAATTTAAAAAAAAAAAAAATGCAAACACACAGAGAACTTATTTAAGAAATTTAAGGCTAGCAATTTAAAAAGGATACACCAAAAATCATCATCGCATGTCGTCCCATCTGGGGCCTGGGCTCTCCAGGCATCCCGGTCTTGTGCCATTCTCTCTAACTGTCCCCAGCTGTGCCCACTCTTTTTGGAGTCTGCCTCCAGTTTCCTTCTCCAGGTCATTTTGGGTCTACTTCTTTTCCTCTTGCCCTGGGGGTTCCAAGTGAGGGTTTGTCTCACAATGCTGAATGTAGGCTTTCTGAGGGCGTGGCCTATCCATCTCCATCTTCGCTGGCGTATTAGCTCTTCCACACAAAAAATACTCAAAGACTAAAAACTTGACACTAAAACTTAGTCGAAACCTCCAAATGAATATATAAACAATGTAATTTCTAAAGATAACAATAAAAACGTATGGTCCTTCACTAAATAATTATTTTTTTTAAATGGAACCTACAGGAATAGCAACACTAAAAGGCTCAGATAATAAAACCTATAATGATAATGAGACTAAAGCTACTATCCTTAACACATATTTTGCAACATCACTTTCAGCCTCAAGCGACAAGGACATTTTATAGCTTTAAATAAAATGTAAGAAATAGGTAACATAACTGTAGACGAGACAGGTATAGGTACATTCACTACTAAGAAACCTAAAAATAAACAAAGCTACTGGCCCAGGTGTATTGCCTGCAAGATTATAAAAGAACTAAGCAATGAACTGTCCCCAATCCTTGTAGTTCTTTTTCAAGCCTTTCTAAACCAGGTAAAAGTACCCCAAGATTGGAAATTAGCCAACGTAACTCTTCTGTTTAAGAGAGGTGATACATCAGATCCTGATAATTACAGACCTGTATCACTTACTAGTATCACCTGTAAATTACAAGAACACATAATATATAGTAGAATAATTAACCACCTACACAAATATAATGCCCTATGCCCACATCAACATGGCTTTAGAAAAAATAGATTATGTGAAACACAATCAATAGGTCTAATAGATGAACTATCAAAAGGCGTTGACAACAGTGATAAATTAGATAAATATTTCTAGACTTCTCAAAAGTTTTGACAAAGTTCACAACCTTAGTTAACTAAAAAACTTAAATACTTTGGAATCTCAGGTCCCTTACATCACTAGATCCAAGACTTTCTTTTTGGGTAGGGAGCAAACTGTAATAATTAATGATTTTAATGGATCTAAATCTGCACCAATAAATGTTAACTAAGGAGTTCAACAAGGAACTGTGCTAGGTCCTTTACTCTTTCTAGTTTGTATAAATGATTTACCCAACAACATCTTAACAGGAACAGAAGTTAGGTTATTTGCTTATGATTGTATTATCTATAGAACAATTAAATCAGAACAAGATAGCAAAATTTTACAAAAGAACTTGATGAATTGATAAAATGGGAAACTAACTAGAGTATGTCAACTGCTGTTAAGAGTAACAAAGAAAAAGAAACAAATAAATTCAAACTATTTCATTCAAGGAAAAAAACTAATCCAAACTAAAGATGCAAAATACTCAGGAGTCATAATAAATGAGAAACAATCATAGAATCCCAATGTCAATAAACTTATTAAAAAATCAAACAAAACCTTAGGTTTTATAAAAAGAAACGTTTAAAAATGTAATAAGGATAAAAAACTAAAATTTTACATATAATTGGTATTGTATATGCATCTTCTTTATGGTACCCATTCACCAAAGAAAACTGACAAAAATAACACCATTAGTTAAATCATTTAGCCTTGAGACACTAAAACAGTCAGGAACCACGAGTAAAATAGTTATTGTACTTAAAAGAAATTAATTATAATTTAGAAATGCTACACAAAGATAACTTAATACAACCCTCAGATAGACATAAGGATAAAAACACCTTTCTTATTCCATATGCAAGACAAACTTATACGAATTTTCGTTCTTCCCTTCCGGAATTCGGGCGTGAATAGGTTGCCTGCTGAAACCAGGAAAACCAACACTTTACCAACATATAGAACTATAATAAGAATGCAGGAATAGTCACAAACCATAGATGAGCGTAGGATGCAATAATCTTCTGTATAGAAGGAGCGTCTTTAACAGATAATTAAGATAATATTTTCTACACCAAAATTATTATGTATAAAGTTCCCAGAAATCGATTCATTCATTGAAATATTTCTTTACAACGTTATTATTATATTAATTACCTTTCTTTACGACGTTATTATTTTATTAATTACCTTTATTTACAAAATTTAGAAACCTGAAAATTAATTCAATAAATCTACAACAAGTTAAACTGAATTTTGTAAACAAAAAATCTGCAACAAACAAAACATCTCCTTTGTTAATATGTATTTAATAACTCAACAGTCATTGGGGCAAAAGTAATTATTTGTTTAAAAATAAATTGCCATACTCGTAAAATATATTGTGCTTGCGTGTATAATAGATCTAGAAACACTCATACTAGATTCTAATTGGATTTTGTTGTAATTGTACGTTTTTAATCCTTAGCTTTCCTTTTACTTTTTACTGTCATAAATTTTTTTATTCCAAGGGAAGCAATGGTAAACCACAATGCTTTAAAATTGCACGTAATTACGCTCCCTTGGTTTAAGCAAATTTTAGGTACACTTTTCCCTTCATTTTAACTATAATTTTTTAAACAATATATCTAATTATAATTCAATGAGCAATGAAAAATCTACAAACCAGAGGCATAATTGTGGTTAGACAAAATGATCACCCTTTAAGTTTAAGTAAACATAATTAATTGTTATGGCTGCACTGACTTGTCTTGAAAATTAATAACAATCAGGTTAGCCGTTAGGAGATTGATCATTCTAACATTAATGACCAAATTTTTATTTTACAGCTATCACATGCACACAGTCCATATTAAGTATAAGGGGCCGTCCATAAAGACCATCACGCTCCAGAAAGGGGTGGGGGTGGGGGTGTAAGAAAGTGTGAGTTTGTGACAGGAAGAGGGAATGTACGGCGATGTGTGACGTCACGGTGTTTTGTTTAATTTTAATTATTTTGTTAATATAAAATATATTTTTGTACAAAAGTGTGACGTACNGGGGGGGGTCCGAGATTTGTGACGGAGGGGGGAGTTTAAAATGGTCAAAATTAGCGTGACGTACTTTATGGACGGCCCCTAATGACACTAACAACTAACCTCCATTAGAATGATAATAAATGTAGTTTTTTTTTTTTTTTAAAGGTGTACCACTTTGAAAGACAAACAAAACAAATGAGAACACAGTGAGATTCATTTGTTTAATTTCTTTTCACATTTATCAACACAATCACAAAAATTAAGAATCAGAAAACAACTTTATTAGTAAACATTAAACCTTTTTGTAATTTTGTAGATTTGGAGCCAAGGCCCAGACCCAGATCCAGTCCAGCACTGATCCTTAATCCAGCCTTGTACCAGGGTGGCAATGGCAAAAAATTGAACCAAAAACAATGTGCTCTGACAAAGTTTGGCCGTGCTATTCATTTCAAGCTATATTTAAAATTAAAATAAGTATTTGAAATATTTTAATCAGCTTTGATACAACTGTAACAACTTGAGTTTCTCCCCACAATAGCCCCCTGGTTAACTCCCAAAACTTGCCAATTTGAATCACATTCTGTCTATAATATAATCCTCTAAACATGGCCAGCCACCGAGTTCACCCCAGCCTCGATGATCAGGATATTTACAGATGTCATTAACATTTTTTTAAAAAATCTTCAGTTATGCTAGTCACAAGTGTGATCAAAAGAACTTGATCCTGTTGGTAAGAATCAAAATCTAAATGAATTAATTTTAATCAAGATTTAGATAGGATTAGATTAGAAATTAAACAGATAAACCTTGAATTGACAAAATTATTTATAACTTTTCTGTCAATTTAAAATAAAAATCTTTAACTCCAATTTTATTGTTGGAATTTATAGCAATATTCTAATTAATAAAGTAACTTATTTTATTTCTAATTTTTCAAATATATTTTTTCCTACAGTAAAAGAGCACCAAAAATCATGTAAATAAATATAGATTAACTTAACACAAATTGTCAGATTATTTCTTTTAGAATACATTACGCATTTTAAAAAAAATTGCAACAGGAGAAAATGTGCTATAGACTAACTATTATCTAATGTAATAAAGAAGTTTTCAATAAAAATAACAATATTTAATCAAGAATAATTCAAAATTGAGTGAAGGTTCTATAACTTCAAAAGAAAAAGGTGCAGTTTAATTAGGTTTAAAATATCACAACAAGCATGTGAGGAAATAAATTTGAATACACAGTTCATTTCCTTATTTGCTTTACACTTTACACATCAAACTTTAAACTATCCATATATGATTTACACATTACATAAAATAGAGCTCATGTGTGCATAAACTGAAATAAAATAATTGAGTCAAGGGATCGGTCTATTATAAACTTGGAAAGCTATCAGTATATTGATTTATATCATGCCCTTGGAAGGTTTTAGATCTTGTTAACTCTTCTATATATTCAGCATATACAGCAATTGGGAATGGTTAGAATCAATGGATATATTGGGTGCAATAGGGTTAAGTGTAAAATAGAGATTAGAAATTACAAGTCAGATGAGTTAGCCCTTGTTTTGTGTGTGGGGGGGGGGTGTTATTGTTGCTAACTAGATGGCAGTGTGGGTATTTGTGACCATGCTTGCTCTAGTAGATATTGTATAAACTGTTACTAGGTCAGTTGGGGAGGGAAATGCCTTGAGTGTGAAAGTTAACCCATTCAACCTTTAGTCAAGTTAACTTAATGGTCACCAAAGCTCATGGTGGTCACCTGTCCTTGTTGGAGACCCAATGACTGCTGGGACATAGAAAGGGAACAAAGCCATCAGTACAAGAAACATAAGCAACTGGTTTAAACATAACCAACAGTTCAAGTTCTGAAGAAATAACCTCATGGATTACACCACTGGCCACTTTAACCTGTCCATCTAAATCAAATAGTGCACCAATGACCATTAAAACCAATAAGTGCAATGGAGGAAGGTACACACACACAAAAAAATATATATGCACACACAAACCAAGTTATGGAACTAAACTATAATGGCATTATTTCAAAAATGTTTTAAATGGTGATATTGTTATTTCCTAGACCCAATGCTTCCCTAAATACCAAGAGCTCTAGATCTGTGCTTATCATAATCAGCTTAGTGAGAAATCCAGAAAATTTTATTTTTCCATTTGGCTATGGGTTTAGAGAATTTGTATAATCTTTAACACAACCTTCAGGTGCTGGTAAACAAACTGACAGGAAGGGAAGCATTGATCTAGATTGATATGTTTTTAAATTATTTATCTACAACATAAGAATCAATGCACAGCCAAAGAGAGGTCTAAGTCTAAGCAATTAATGTGTGTTTGAATGAAATAAAAAAATCTATGTCTCTCACAACCAAAATCCCCTTTCCGTAAAATCTCTTTTTTTCAACATTACAATAATAAAAGTGATAAAAATTTTTTTTTTTCAAATTCAGAAGTTCAGTCAAAGAACATGGCATATGTATCATATCTTTTAAAAAGCTTAGATTTTAATTTACAAATAAACCAAACCAACTTGGCATAGCAAAAACAACAGCCTCAAAACAAAAGGTGTTGTCACTTTGCTAGTTTGGTTAGCTTCTGGGATAAATCTGAGACTTTTTCTGTATTGAAAATTTGTTCCTATGTATGCAGGTCTGTGTTGGGGGTGGGGTGATGCAGGCAGCAAAAGGGCCACTAACCCTGGAAGCTAAAACCTTTAAACAGTACCTTCATTTGCATTAGCCTATAAAATCCCACATGTTAAAGACAAAGTTTGACAAAAATGTCTTTCTACTCATTTTTATAATTGTCTGACTTTGCTACTTAACAACCCTGCCTGCAACTACTGTAAGGTTGATGTTAGAAATTATTACAAGATTAAACAAAATTACAGACAAAAAACATGGTTGTAAAGATTTGGGGCAAATCTTTGTTTAACTGTCACACTTTTGTTGAATATTTGCTATTTTCTCTTTATGGCTCCATTTAAATTTACACACAGTTACAAACAATTTTTGTTCAACAAATTTTTTTCCAAACACATTAATCATAATACATGACATCTGTTAATATTGGTAATGCTGTGACAATAATTTTGCAATATTTTCAGCACCACAAAGTTTTTGATTAGTTGAGAAGAGTTTTTGAAGTTGGACATTTGGGAAAGTTAAAGAAATGGGTAAAGCGCAGAGACATTGTAAAGCAAATACATTTTATACGGGGCCATCTCTAACTGATGAAAAACAAAATGTATGGACTACTCACAATCAGTGATAGAAAACATATGATAAACAAACAAGGAGAAGTGATATAGGAACACAAAAAAACATTTCCAAGGGCTCCTTTATTTCACTTTTTTTTTTCATTTATTATCGAACGCTGCTTAGCAGGCGTTTCAGGGCAGCTGACTTAACATGAATAGGACAAAATGCATCAAAGAGAAACTCTTCTTTATAGGATATTCTAAGCATGGAAAAGGGGGAGGCCTTGACCAACTTTGGCAGCATCATAGACAAGTGGATCTGAAGCTAATATGGTAAAGAGAGACCTTTTACCAAAAGCATAGACATAACAGGCGGACATGAAGCTAATCTCATTGCTAACAGTGTAAAGGCTGGTATCACCATTGTACTACTCAAAACATTTGTTGTTTTGGGAACCAGTCTCTTTAAAAGCAAGGTCAGAACTCTAAGCAAAATACATTTTAGAACAATTCTCCTTATAAAAACGAAATCCTTGAGAACAGTGAGCAGAACTTCCTTAACATTGGTCTTAGAATAAGCCTTAACTGACAAGATAAAAAACATCATCCCCAACAAATAGTTACTGAAAAGAAAAATAAGGTGGGTAGGTGGAACTCTTGATAAAGTCCAGATAGCACCATCAAACAATACCTTACCTGGAATACACAGGGACAAACGAAGAGAGTGTCTTGAAACATGGAGGTAGACAAACAAAAAATGAGACGCACTTGGTACAGTACAGAGGAAAATCTTTGTAAGACCTAGAGAGGTCTTTGTAAGACATCCTATACCTAGAGAGGTCTTTGTAAGACATCCTATACCTAGAGTGGTCTTTGTAAGACATCCTATACCTAGAGAGGTCTTTGTAAGACATCCTATACCTAGAGGTCTTTGTAAGACATCCTATACCTAGAGAGGTCTTTGTAAGACATCCTATACCTAGAGAGGTCTGTGTAAGACATCCTATACCTAGAGAGGTCTTTATAAGACATTCTATACCTAGAGAGGTCTTTGTAAGACATCCTATACCTAGAGAGGTCTTTGTAAGACATCCTATACCTAGAGAGGTCTTTGTAAGACATCCTATACCTAGAGGTCTTTGTAAGACATCCTATACCTAGAGGTCTTTGTAAGACATCCTATATCTAGAGAGGTCTTTGTAAGACATCCTATACCTAGAGAGCGGTAAGAGACATCAATAAGAGAAAAAAAAAAGAGAAAAACAGATGTGCAGAAAATAAGTGACAATGTGGGTGTCTATGGGACCTGCAGAGATTGCTTGTTATAAAGATCTTTGGAAGAGGAAATGCCAGAGAGTACCTTTACAGTATGCTTTCAATAAACTTTGTCAGCAGTATTGTGAGGGAAGTTTGTTTTAATTAAATTTGTTTAGGAATATCATATGAAACAAATGTTGAAAAAGTGATGAACAAATGATGTACACAAATGTCATCTCTACTTCCTAAATAATTGTAAATTATTAAAAAATTAAGTAACAATTTAAATTCATTAATGGGGAAATAAGATGTTTGTCTACTTTTTAATTTAACAAAGCAGCAAAGAAAACATAAAATAAACAAAAAATGGTGAATTTTGAACAACCAAATACTTTAATAGAATTGAAATTAAATTAGGCAAACATTTTGTGTTATGAATCTGATGGCCATACTCTGTTAATTTGAAAAGTTTTTAAAATTTTATTTCACTTGAATGCACCACACTAGAAAAATGCATGTTAAGTCCAACAACTTATTTATCAACATCTGCATTTCTCAAATACAGGGAATTGAGTAAGAACCCATACATTAGCCACACACAGGACAACTTTTCACATCAATTCAATAAGCTAGCACATAGTTTACATGTGTTACTATTTACACTAAATAAATAAATCCATAATGCAAGAGAGTAGTTGGTAAGTCATGAAAAACTTGACTGGCCAAGTGAGTAAGTAGAATAAAAGTAGAGAACCCCTGCTATATTACACCATCAATTTCTTTGGTCATCAACTTGCACTAGAAAAACTCAAAAGAGATGTTATAGCCCTAACTCACAGCAAATACCCTCAAAATGACTCAATTCAATATTTTAGATCAATATTTTTGGACGTACTAATGGAGATAAAAAAAAGGAGATTTAGCTTTTAGAAGTTCTCATTTTAACCAGAACCATCCTGATATGGGGCTAGATTGATGACATAAATAAATTTAGACATGTGACCAAATAAATCTTTATTAGAAACATACTTATCAAAACAAATACAAAGATGACATATCATTGGGACATAAAACATTGTTTTTAATGGCCCATTTTATAATGAACAGAAAACCTTATTTTTAAAATGAATACAAAAGTTTTTTCATAAAAGTTGAAATTTCTGTCAAAAAGGCATTCATTTCTTATAAATTTAAATCTCTAAAGCAAAATTATCTTTCATTTGTAGAGTTCAATAAAGTTTTATAAACATACATTTTTTTTTAATTGCACACTTCAGAAGATCAGAAAAAAGAAAAAAATTTGATTTTAATTATAACATAAGAAACAGTAAGCTCTTTATCAACATTAAAATACCTGTGTCCCCATAAACACGAGAAAATAATAGCCAATTACTTCCCCTCTGACAAGATCATTGACATAAGAAAAACTATATGCCATGATTTTTAATTGTGTTAAAAATTATAAGATCTCTACCACACTGACCAACCACAGGAAACCAAAAGGTTAACATGTGAGAGAACCACAAATACAATTGATAAAATCTTTGGAAATGCCAGGTAAATGACTAAATAAAAAAACAGAAATTTTATTGAAATGCTTGTGAGTGAACATAAAAAAATAAGTGCTGACTAGGGTCAATTTAATTAACCTAATTACCAATGCCTGAATACGGTCAGTTAATTGGGTATTTAATTCAGTTAAAAAATGATTGACTGGGATCAGTTTTAAAAAATGCAATCGTGATAAACTGGCAATGGTCAGTTTAATTAATGCAATTGTGTAGTTGTGTTTAGTTAAATCATCACAATCATGAATCACTGAAAATTACACAATCATGAATGAGTGACTAATTGATAAATAATCATGAATCACTGACTTTGGTCAGTTTAAATAATGCAATCACAAATGACTGAATAGAAATCAGTTTAATTAAACAACTAATAAGGGATTGTTTACAAGTTATTTTGATACTTCTCGCAGAATCGCAAGTGTAGTTTTCCAAACTATACTTTATGCTGCATCGGTCAAACTGTTAGAACAATCCACCACTGTTGTCTATTTTTAAATTGGTCCTGATTAGTCTTAAATTATACCATTGCAAAATTTTTAAAATTATAAATTTTTCTAAATTTAACCAAAATATATATATATATATCACAGAGCAATGTTCTCTGTAATCTAAATTAATTGTTGATTATGAAACAACCCCCACACCATAAACAATAGCAAATTTGCCCATTTCAATTAAATGTAAAGATTTTAAATTGTCCTTGGTTTCAATTAGACACACAAAATAAAAGTTAGCCTTTCCCTAAGATTGTCTGATGATACCAGAACCAGAGGGACACGTCACATTTTTCACAGGGTTGAAGTGAATCACATTTAGTCACAAGAGCTCATGACTTTCAAACCAAGAAAAAACTTGCTACGCCGATTCCTTACAGGCATCAAGCAATAAATAAATGTTATTTTACATAATTAAAAAAAAAAAATTAATTAAATAAGAAGGCAGTAATTAAGTGTGTAGACTTAGTGAGGAAATCCTTGGCTGACTTGTTCCTACAGCCACTTGCTTCAACATCCGTTGCTGGTGCTGGACTTGCGGCACTTGAGAACCTTGGTCAGACATTAAACAAAAAGTTGAGCAACTTTAATGTGGACATTGATGGGTGTGAATGGTAAGTGTTTCAGACTTTAAACAAAAAAGTTGAGCAACTTTGATGTGGACATTGATGGGTGTGAAGGTAAAGTGACTCAAAACAAAAATATTTAAATAACTATTCCCAATGAGTTTGCAAGTAAAGTGAAAACAAACAGATGTTTATAGGTCATTTCTATGAAGTTAACATTTTTAGCCTTTCTCTGTTTCAGTGCAAAGGAAAGAAATCCCTAAAAGACATTAAGGAGATCGTATCGCCAAGGAAATCTCAGCCGGTGGTGTACCCCAAGATGTGCAGGTTTCAGAATCCTTCACGGTATAAAACCACAAATTACAGGTCAGTACATAGATAAACTGCAGCTTCAAAGAGGACATTGATGACATAATGTCAAACTCTGTGACAAGACAAATGTACCAATAGCTAATGTTGGTCACTGCCCACCTGTCAATAAGAATGTACAATGTACTTGTGGCGAGCTAGGAAAGAACTAGAATGTGTGGTCTGAGAGAAAAGGTTGCTGATCTCAATCATACTTAAGGGTTAATCCATCATTGCCAGCAATTAGTGCCTCTGAACATGTTAATGGGACATTCACTAGGAATATGTTTATTTCATTTAAAAATTTTAATTTGGGGAAGCTATTTGTTTTAAAGCCATTTGAATGATTATATGATAAAAATGATACAATAAAATTGTTTAATTATTTCCAACACAATTTGATCAAATCCAATAAACCTATGAATGCAAATTAACTTAATGTAAAATGGTTAACTTAAAATGATTTTATTTTTAAACTGGGAAAATGTTACAATCTTATTGCATGTTGATCCATGATTTGATGTGAAATCTTACAGTTGATTTCATCCATGATTTGATGTAAAATCTTCCTGTGAGTTGATCCATAATTTAATATTATATCTTACTGTGATCTGATCAAATGACTTAATGGCACAATAATTTAATTTTTTATCTAAGATACATGATGGTTTATTTGTGCATGAAGAATAAAAAATAGAAAAAGCAGAAATTACCTTTTTAGCAAATTCTGGCAACTTAAAAGCAGACTTGTGCATGTCTGTATTGTAATATTTCATATTCAACTCTTTCAGTTCATCCGTGGAAAATGGACGAATTGGATTTTCAAAGTCCACCTCCTGAAATGAACATAGAAATTGAAGTTGAAATTTTTCTTACACAACCATCACCACCCAACACCAACAACTCATCAGCACCCAACACCAACAACTCATCTTTGACATATAAGGTAATACCTGTCACAAGTCACTTTTTGACATACTAATTGGTCATCTCCAATTGACATACCTAGAGGTTGATGTCACGGTCAGATGTTATGGTGTGAGAATGACTGAGCGAAAACGTAGGGTGAATGATAAACAAAGCGTGAACACCAGTTGACTTGAATACTCGCTCACCGGGTGTTCACATGGGAGTGTGTAGAGATGTCAGGTGAGAGGGGCAATCAGTGGACAGTGTGTGATATAAGCAGGCAGAGGGACGAGTAAGGAGAGAGAACATTTTTTTTTAGCGTGGACCAGGACGGTCATGTTTTTGTCGATCAAGGTGGGCTGACCGGGAACGAGTGCATATAGAACTATATATATATATGTTGAGAGAGAGACAAACACAGTGAACGTATTCTTTGATAGCTGCTACAACTATATTGCCATGGATATACATATGTCTATATATGATGTAAATAAACATCATTTTGTTCTGCTGAGTTCAAGTCTCGTGACTGCTTCTACAACTGTACTGTACGCCTGATGTTTATATCTGTGGTCAAAAGGGTGGACCAAAAATCCTCCTAGACAGCGAGTCCGCCACAGTGGGGGCCCGTCAAACTTGTTGAGCTGATTGTAGCCACATCTTCGTGGCTTGAGACCAACGCTGCAGACAACTTCTTTGTAACTTGAGACCAACCCTGCCAGCCACATCCTCGTGGCCAGAGACGACCACTGCCAGTCAGACATTGAGAACCAGACAACCAGAACCAGACAACGAGAACCAGACAATGTGAACCAGACAACGAGAACCAGACATTGAGAATCGGAGCCAAAAGAACTTCGAGAGGAATAAGAACTTTGTGGGTTATATTCAATGGACAAATATATTTCATGGGATTTTCATTTATGTATGGTCGCATCGTGAGTGTATTCTACATGTACAAGTAAGATTTCATTATTTATTTAAGATTGGGAAAATTGTAAAGTATTCAAATAATTCAAATAATACTGGAAAATAACTAATTAACTAACTAATTATAAATATAAATAAGTGACAGATAAAATAATGGTGTTACCAAATTTGGACGAGATAAGGAAAAGGGCCTTAGATCTGGGATTAGAAGGGGAAGAGGCAAAGAAGTGGGTAATAGAGGAACACCGGTTAGCACGTGAAAAACAATATAGGGAAGAAGAAGAAGAAAGGAAGGAAGAACGTGATAGAAAAATGAGGTTATTCAAGGATGATAGTGTGATGTCAGATGATCATAAAGCCTTATCAGATTACGGATACACAAGCACAGTTGCAAGAGCTCAGTCTCCAGCTACTATTGGTCTCATATTTAAAACAGAAGAAGGTGAGCGAGTATTCAAGTCAACTGGTGTTCACGCTTTGTTTATCATTCACCCTACGTTTTCGCTCAGTCATTCTCACACCATAACATCTGACCGTGACAGTTGACTGTAACGAACAACGGCAAATATAACCAAAACCAAAAGGAAAATAAACTGACCGGGTCCAAGCTGCATAAAACAAAGCCAATCTGGCCACAGGGGTAGGTTGGTATAGATGTGTAGGCGTACGCCACGGATGGGTACAGTGTGACACAGAAATCCAGCATACTCTTGATGAGATCCATGTGTATCCACATGCACTCTCCTGAAACACCAACAATATCAACATTAAAAAAAGTTTTTCAGCTCACAGTTGAGCTAAAAGTTTTTTCCCTCTCAATTTTCCAGCCACTTAACCCTATGACTGTCACAGGGTAAACTGGCCATAATTTATTATTCCAGATGTGGTCAGAAGATCTGACTGGACTGGTCAGATCAGTCCAACTAGCATTAAAGACTTTTTGGGTGAAAGTGGTCCTAAAGTGAAGTGAAATTCCCCTTTCAGAACATGCTGGCTTATGGGGCAAGTGAAGCAACGTTCACAAGTTTTTACAGCCACCACATAATACAAGGACATTGTCTGGCCAGCACAAGCCCCAGCCACCTTTACTTCCCCAAATGATATTGGATAGCCCTTTGGAGCTGGTTGGACTCAGGGACACCCTTAGACTTGGACACGAGAACAAGACCCTGCCTTTAGAGACTTGACCCAGTGATTCTTGGTACACCATTCAAAGCGCGCTGCCACTCGACCAGTGTCCCGCTGTTCTAATGTATACTCATTTTAATGAAAATTTCACATTTTGACATAAAATTATGAGTCAAATTTATTCAACTGAGTTTTTCAAGTTTAAGAAAATTTCTAAATGGGCTCTATATAACTGAGAGGATTAATCTGAAGGAGAGTCATGTATGAATTGTTAAACAGCGATTTTTCCATGAACAATTAAAAAGTATGCAACTTCATGTGTGTGTTTCAAAAACTTTTCATTCAATCAGTTTTGAATTGGGACAAATATCCCAATGAGCAGGACAAGGATAAACATTAATATTTCATTAGACGGTAAAAAAAATGGTAGTGAGTATCGCCTCGTCAGGACGACCCAATTTGCGGCTGCATACGCGCTCGTCCACTTCCGGTTATTGCTATTCTTAGTAACATTGTTTATAAAATGATGTTTATAAAATTGAAGAGTTACAAGTATTCACTGCGCCTTTCATTGAACCTCCGATTCTATATGTGCATTCAAACAATCTCTCAAATATATCACTAAACCTAACCCAAAACCCTAAAAACTATCACTAAACCTAACCCAAACCCTAAAAACGATCACTAAACCTAACCCAAGCCCTAAAAGCTATCACTAAACCTAACCCAAACCCTAAAAACTATCACTAAACCTAACCCAAACCCTAAAAACTATCACTTAACGTAACCCTAAAGTCTATCCCTAAACCTAACATCAAAACAAACCATTTTTTAAAAAAAATCTAATGCATTATCAATTCATGTAGTATTGTTATAAAAAACAAAACAAAAATAGGCATCAATAAGGAATCGAACCCCGGACTTGCGATGTAGCGTACTATTTTACTAACAATATGACCACACATCCGATGAAATTTAGAACTCTATAAATTATAAAAGAAATGTTACCAAGAATAGCAATAACCGGAAATGAACGAGCGCGAATGCAGCCGCATATTGGGTCGTCCTGACGAGGCTATACTCACTACCAAAAAAAATACATTTATAATCCTCTCTGCAAGGGGCATAACTTTTGAGATAGGCTTACCTTTAAGTAAAATTAAAAGTCACCCAAGTGAATGTTTGGAGTTAATATCATATTGGAACCACCTAATTTACAGAGACAGGAATGACCTTATTCACACAGATTGCAACCACCTAATTTACAGAGACAGGAATGACCTTATTCACATAGATTGGAACCATCTAATTTACAGAGAGAGGAATGACCTTATTCACATAGATTGGAACCATCTAATTTACAGAGACAGGAATGACCTTATTCACACAGATTGGAACCATCTAATTTACAGAGACAGGAATGACCTTATTCACACAGATTGGAACCACCTAATTCACACATAAAAATGTGAGGTAAATGCTAAATGTGACCAAGTAAGTACTGTATTTAGATATCTTAAATAATACACGGACATGATGTTTATGTCATTGTCCTAACAACATACCTCACTCATATATGAACTTATTGAATATAATATTTTACAATACCTCACCTTGACTGCACACAATACCATTGGGCTTCAACGCCTTCTTCATCAACTCATAGTACTGCTTCTGGAACAATGAGGAAGCAGGCCCTGGGGAGATTACAGATACAGATTTTATTTCAACTAACAACATTTGTGAAGCAGCCAAAAAACTAGACCTTTTGCCTCTTGTAATGTTTTCATAATATCCCTTGGACATGGAGGCAAGAAATTATTTTTAAATTAGTTCATAAACTCCATCATTTGGTTGCAAAATAAATCAATAAAACTCCAATGAGATGTGCCATGGCATATCCCCATAAAACACACCAATGAGATGTGCCGTGGCATATCCCCCCCATATAACACACCAATGAGATGTGCAGTGGCACCCACCAATAGGATCACTGGAGTCAGTTATGATGACATCAAACTCCCCTTGGTGCTGCCCCATGTACTCAAACCCATCCATGATGTGCAGGGTCAGTCTGGGGTTGGAGAAACTGCTGGCCATCCCTGGGAGATATTTCTTACTGACCTCAACCACAGCCTGCAACAATAACAACGAAAATTGTACCATTAATTTTTGTCAGTTCCTTTTTTTTAAAATGTGTTTGCGATAACAATTTTGCAAACTGAAGTTTCTAGACTAGTCGTTAAGCTCTTTATGATTCATCATCTATCACTTAACTTACTTTTAAGCTCCATATAATTGATCATCTATTCCTCAGCTAATCTAAAGCTCCATATAATTGATCATCTATCAACCGAGTAACCTTTAACCCTATAGTTGATCATCTATTATTGAGTAACCCTTAACCTCCCTATAGTTGATCATCTATCAATCGAGTAACCTTTAACCCTACAGTTGATCATCTATCCCCAAATAACAGTTAAGCTCCATATAACTGATCATCTCTCTCCCAGCTCAGACGCAACTCAACAATTTTGTTTCTTCATAATGAGACAGTTGGCAGATAAAAAAAATCTTTGAGTGAATGACGGACTAGAAATAAAATTATAATGAAATAAAAATAATTACCTCATCAATCTCACACACCTCCTCCAGACACTTAAATCTAACAATAATTACCTCATCAATCTCACACATATGGACCTCCTCCAGACAATCATGTTTCAGCAACTCTCTGGCCACACCGCCATCTCCCCCTCCAATTATGAGCACCTGGACATGAAATTTGTGGTTTATCTTTATATGTAATTTAATCATTTATAATTATTAAGAACAACAAATATATGATACAGTTTTCAAACATTGATTCTCATTCTGTTTATAAGGACTTATTACAGCTACTGATCTCAAATACATTCTGCAAGACATATTTCTAAAAATAAATCAATTGCATAAAATATGCATATCAGGATATTTATAACATTTGCACTAATATGAAGGAAGTTCATTTTCATTCATTAACAACGTTTCAATTCATTTATTCATTTCACTACTAGAATATATTATATTACATATATTTATTGTAAGTAATTATTGTCAAGTAAAGTTTTTTGGAAAATCAAGGGCATGATTGAAAAAGGACTGTTCAGAATAAAAAAATATATCTAGAGGGTTGTGATACAGGAAATAAAAAATATGGAATTTTTTTCCTCCTTCCAAAATGATTTAAATCTGGAATTACTCAGTTAATTACCTTCTTAGGGCTTTTGTGAGAGCACAGCGGAAGGTGTGCCAACATCTCCTGGTATGAGAACTCATCCTTCTCTGTGCACTGAATGACCCCATCCAGAACTAGCACGTTGCCAAAAGTTTTGCTGAAGAAAATGTTCATCAAAATATCAAATTTAAAGAATTAAATCATCCTGAGGTTCATCATCATCATTTCCTGTCGTTCCATCTGGGGCATAGGCCACGAACAAAGGCTCTCCAGGCATCCCGGTCCTGTGCCAATCTCTCTTGCTGTCCAGAGCTGTGCCCACTCTTTTTGGAGTCTGTCTCCAGGTCATTTTGGGTCGACCTCTTTTCCTCTTGCCCTAGGTGTTCCAAGTGAGGGCTTGTCTCACAATGCTGGATGTAGGCTGAGAGTGTGGCCAATCTATCTCCATCTGACCTATTAGCTCTTCCACTGGCTCTTGTGTACGTTGCCAGAGATCATCCTGAGGTTATAAACTCTCAAATTTACTGATGAAGGAATGAATGTGGGAAGGGGTGGTCAGCATGTCGCTGAGAAGATCCAGTTAAAACATGTTCATTGGCACTTGTTATCTTGTGAGTATGACATATATGTCCTTGAATCAAGTGGGTGTGAGGCTTAAAAATATTTTGAGAGACTGTTAACTGTTGAATAATGAGGAGCCATATTTTAAGCCAAATACAGACTTTTTATTTGATTGCAAATACCAGAAAAAAAATATTGCCCTAAAAATAAAAATTTACAAATATATCATCATTATCAGTCCCGTGACCGTTGCGGTCACTGGGGGGAGCGCATGGACACATCAACAGATAACGATTTGCCTATTTTGAGCTGCGGCCAATAATTCATAAAATTTCATCTCTGTCCATTCCTTTATGTTGTCCAGCCAAATTTTCCGCTGTCGACCTCTTCGCTGGCCCCCTTCTACAATGCCTTGAAGGATAATTTTTGTCAGGGTGTTATGTCACAGTACATGACCAAACATGCCATCTTGCGTCTCTTAACTGTTGTTATAAAGGTTTCTTGATGACCCCAATAGAGTTTATTCTGTCCCAGACATATTCATTCGTCTTCTGCTCTACATAGGAGATCTGGAGAATTTTCCTCATGCATTTGTTTTCAATAAAGCTCATATGTAAATTTAGCTGAGCTACATTTTTTAATATTTAAGTGATATGTGCTGAAAAAGTATCTTTTAAACCTGCTATAATGATCAAGTGTTTAGAAAGAAACCATGTCTATGTGTTTCAAAGTTAATTTTAACATTTAGTACTAAATAGTGCACAATTTTAAAGTTCATTAGTATAAATTTGATAACTGAGTTTATCAAGTGACAGCAATTCATTGATAAGAAGGGTCAACCATTGATTAGGCCAGGACAACAGCACTGATACCATTGGAATGTGCGACTGACATTAGCACATCCCATTCTCTGTGTTATTGTGTTATCAAAAGTCTGATTTGCTAACACCTGTAAAAGTGTCTTAACACAATGTATGGGCAAATGTGTGTGTTTCAGTTATCTTAATCCCAGCACTGCCGAGATTGCATGTTTTATTTAACAGGATCCCATACAATTCCTACCACCACTGCTCAGGTAAGTTTTGTTACATTTGTTCAAATTCTTGATGAAGACTGTAAGAGTCTCTGATGAAGTGGAATTTTAGTAAAGTGAAATGAATATGTCAAATAGGCTCAAGATTAATAATGTATACACCTATTAAATTACTATTATTCAGATTCTTCTGCCCACCCCAATCTCCTCAAAAGTATTCAATCCTTTAGAATTAATTCATAACCAGAATATTTGAAGAAAGAAAATCTGTTTCACTTTACACTGACAACATCTACATAGCCAACAAAGAAATTTTATTAGTTGATTAATTGTAGAAACAGAAGGGAAGCTCTACTTTAAAAGTTATAACAAAGAAATGAATATGGCTTGGAAAAAAGCAACAACAAAGAATGTCTCACCTCTTAAATACTAAAATATCCTGATACTTTGACTTTTCATGATGGAGAACCTTCTCCACCTCCAGAGACATGCACTGGCCTGGCCACAGTTCACTGATTTCACTAAACCATCCTTCTTTGATACCGTTCATGCTATTTGTTATAGACAAGTCTGAAAAAAATATATCATGATCCTGTTCACAAAAACAGCTTGATTTGTTAGCAATCTAGTGGAAGTTAGCCTGAATCTGAATCATTTACAATTAGTATACAGGCAAAGAATCACCTCTGAACACAAGAAGTTAAATAGTGTTTGATTATTGGTCAACAGCTCAAAGTTGCTCTACATCTGTGCTCTCGTAAATATTCACAATCAGTAACTTAACCTAGCTACCCCCTTATCAGGGCACAGCTGGTAAAGTAACATACATAAACATAAATTTCTCAACTGCTGCAGTTAAAACTGTGGTGCCTTTGTTTCTGAGTGCTCCTCTTCAGGTCCTTAACTTGTTTAAATTGGTACCTCCCAACGTATAACATTGCTTTGATAGTGTTGACATTGGTTACAGAAACATTCACATATAATGTGTATAGTGTTAACACTTTTAAAACAATAAACCTAATTTTTTTTTTTTTTTATTCATTAGATCTATTAGCATTTTTAAAAAATAAGTACATGGCACACACACGTATAGTAACCCCAGCAGTGAGATAATTTATGTGGTGTGATTCTCCTAAGGGGTAAATCAATGATGACATTAAATAATTGAGTAGCAGTCAGCCCATCCATCATCGTGCACTCCTGGTACATGATAAAAAATTTATAACCAATATTCCCACAAAGCAAAAACCATGAGGGAAAGATCAATTCTATATACCTCAGCGTAGCAAACCTTTGGGAAACCAGTCACCCAATTCAGCAATATGCACTTGAAGCAACTGATGAAAAATTTGTAACCCATATTCCTAAAAAAACAAAATCTACAAGAGCTAGGTCAATACTACACTACCAATAGCAACATGTATGACAATAGGTTCTCAAACTTGGTTCTAAATGGTGCTCACAGAAAATCTAAATTAAATTTAACGACACAAACTGCCTCTTTGACCAAAAAAAACAGGAGGTAAGCGGATGTTCTCTTAAGAGTTGTGATAACTCTTACCAATGTTTGAGCATCACTCACAGTTAGCTAGTTGACTGGTAATAATTATTTATTTCTTTTGTGGTTAGGTTAACATCCAAGTTAAAATTAATACCAAAATTACAAACTTTACCCAAATTTTGTGCTATCATAAAAAGCTTATTTTAAAGGGTATATACTGCTCTGACTCAGAAATTGTATGATACAAAAACAGAATGAAAAGGACTTTGTTGTCCTGTCTTAGATGAGATGGATCAAACATAAATAATGGGAGCTTAAAAAAAACAAAAAACAAGTTAAATTGTTTGAATCTTCATATGTAAGTTTTTAATAAGTAGTTGTATAATTTGGAGAGGGATTGGAGTAGGCTAGAGACTTTAGTTAGACCTACTTTTAAAAGTCGCTGTAGAACTTATCTGATGTATTATGTTCCAATAATACAGATATAGTGTGACCTTACATTTGAATGAATATGAATGATTACGAAACAAAAAAACTAACTCACATTTCTTCTTGTAAAATGTAGAAGTTTTCCCCCCGCTCTCCCCAATGAAAAAAGAGGGGCAGCAAACTGAAGTCGGTGTATTTTAGCCAAGTGGTCAGATAGGTCAACACTTCAAACCTCTGTCATAGTCTGAGTGTGTAATCCACTCAAACAGGAAACTCATACACTGAGGGATGACACGTTTGTCAAGTTTTTCTCTCTTCAACATATATGGAGGACAGGAGAAAAACACCATTTATTTTATTGGTTTTGATATTAATATTAAGTTAAGTGAGTAACATTTTCTCAAATTTATTGTTCATTCTGTAGCAAATCCAAAACTTAACTTTTTAAAAAGGCAGAAAACTCAAGTTATGTATGATGTGCGTTTTATGTGAACAATCAATAATCTTTAAAAAAAAAATTCTTTAAAAAAAAAAAAAATAATAATAATTACTCAATTTAAAAAAAGGAATCATAACACTACTTTTTTCCAGTTAAGATATGTCAATTAAGATCTTACGATTCAATCTTATATACATAAAATATTATGAGTCAGAATGCTTTAACATTTTCATTTCAAAGTTGAAATTCAAAGATATCCCAGTCGATATTCTACTCTCCTAAAAAGTTTTTTTTTAAAAATCAGCATGCAATAATAATGATTCAAAAGATTATAATACATCGCAGCTTTACAGTACAGAGCACTGAAACACTAGACCTGTTGGTAAAACTAGGAGTATTAGAGAAATCACTGATTATAATAAACTTCATTTAATTTTAAGATGAATTTTAGACCTCTTGATGGTGAACAATAATTAGTTTGAGTTAGTTATCCTAAGGCAAAACTAGGTATTGATGGGGGGAAAAAAAGTTATTTTGTTATTTAGGCCTAAAATTATTAAATAGGTGTTAATGCCCTTTAACTAATTGTTACTCAGAATGAAGGAGTTATTTCACACAAGAGTTAACAAATTAAGGTAAGTGAGGGGTTATAGGTTTTTTTTAGTGCGGCTAGGTTTAGGCCTATAATTATATTAGATTTTACATCACTATTCACTTCTTTACTGTTCCCACTACAACTTGGCCACCATCAGAACATTTCACACACAAAAAGTATCAGGTATGCATATATATACATTATTATAAGCTAATAGTGATAATGTATTTTTTTTAAAGTGATTGAACAAATTCTAAAACGTTTATAGTTTATATTTAAGATTGCAATGTATGTATCATTTACAGGCCAGGAAATATGTGCTAAGGTCACCCACTCACAAAGTACAAGGGTTTCCCTCTATTCTACGATCTTTAACACCATGCCATACCTGAAATTGGGTTTAAAAATTTAGATCTATTTAAATCATTCAATTTGATTTTTGTTTGATATGTTTGACTAATTGACATTTTTAGTGGTGGGGGAGGGGGCACTAACATCTTAGCACAAAGCAGACACAAAAACCCATTACCTAAATCATGAAATGTACTCTTATTTTGAGGATTCACTAATGAGCCTTAGAGTGGTGTCAATTTAAAATTATGATTAAAATACATTATTTATTTTGAGTCTTAAGTCTTAAACAGATAGTTTGAGTGTCTTTAGTTCAATGATCCAGTGTAAATTTAATTTGAACTTTAACATTAATCATTAGGTTTTTATTAAATTAACCCATGCCCAAGTCCTGGTACCAATCCCAAGCTTGGTGCCAAAACCAAGGTCATGACATGGCTTGGGCTTGAAGCCCAAGCTTCTTATTTCTTTGTCTAATTGCATTCATTAAAAAAAAAAATTACTCATTACCGCAGGCTCCCGCGGGCCACAAGGAACTCCGTAGCGGGCTGCATGTGGCCCCCGGGGCATAGTCATAGTTTGCCCACCTCTGGTCTATATTATAGGGACTATAGAATACAGCCATAGTTGAATCATAATTTAAAGCATAGCTATAGACACTAGAGTACTTTGTTATTTACTAACTTAGTTTAGTAGGCTGACTATTATCACTATAAAAAAAATACTACTATGGTATAGTCCATAGATGCTATACTAAAGTATACTATACTGTCACTATACTAATATCATCACTCTCCCTGTATAATAATAATTATATTAACTCTTTCCCTGCCAGGGGGCTTTCAGAGGGTTTTACTCATTCATGCCAGGGCATTTTTTTAGTTTAATAACAATTTTAGGGTTATATTGCATTTTGCAAAAAATTTTTTATAAATTATCAATGCAACATTAATGTATCTTACATCAAATTGAAGGAAATTGAATACAGAATACAAATATGCAGAAACAATTACATTATACCCCAAAGAAAATAATTTTTCTTACTTTTGATGATCAATTTTTTCATGTTCAATTTTATTTGTTAAAAATCAAAACTTACCAGACTGAAAAATTATCTGTATAACTGGAAACATTCTCTCCTTAAATTATCAGAATAATACATCCATTTTTGAAATAAATACTTTTAAAATATTCCTTTTAGTTTAAAAGTTGTGACAATTTTAGTAATGTTAGTCACTTTGCAGAAAAAAATTTTTTTCACTTCACAATAAAAAAATATGTACACAAATATTTACATTATTTTCATCAATTAAAGTTCTTTACAATGTATTTTTTGTGTGATACTTTTTAAAGCAATCTTTCACACACAGATTTGGCCTTCCTGTACATCCTAGGCATACATATGTGCTCTTTTTTCTTTTTTTAATTGAACAATAAACACACTGCCGATCATGTCCGTCGTGGTCAACCAGGTTATGTTGCCACTTAGCCGCTCTACTGCACAATTAATGGGCTTTTTCCTGGATTTGACTGAGAGGTCAATGTGGCAATGGGTATGTTAGGGTTCTGGGTTTGAGTCATCTCAACTAATTGGATTACGAGCTGCTCCTTGAATTCTACAAAAGGTGTAGGTTTTTTCTCCACTGGTTATGCTAAGCAGTAGAGAATGTGGCTGTTGACTTGAGCAACTTCCAGAATCCATGTGAAAATTTTCTTCCACCATTTAACGGTTTTTCTGTCATGACAGCCATAATATGAAACCTTCTGGTCAACACGATCGCATCCATTCATGGACCTGTTGTACTTATCAATCATTTCTGGCTTTACAAAAGGATGACGCCCTTCCATCCTTTCAAGACATCCCACATAGCGTTTGTCATTACCACATAGCATGGTTTCTTGACCTTTTTGTCCCTCCAAGAAACAGTTAAAGCATTCCATCCTTCTTTCAAATGCCCTATTGCCTCTCTGTGTGACAATCTTTGGGTTTTCCAATCAGGTGGAAAATCTCGACGATTAGCCTGAACAGTCCCAGTATAATTATAACCTTTGGACTGTAGGTAACCTATCAGAGCTGCTGTGATGTAGTACCTGTCAGAATAAATGTGATGATGAGGCTGTTGTAGTGGTTCAAGAAGTGTATCAAACACTTTTATGGCTTGCCCAGTATTAACATCAAGTTCAGGAATGTAGGCAGTCTTCTTACCAAAGTAGATCTAAAGATTTATCACACACCCTGTTGTCAAATCACAAAGCCGCAAAGTTTTTATATAGTACTTTGCAGGCTTAGTGGCATTAAACTGCTTGTGTTGGAAGCGACCTTTATAACCTATAACCATCTCATCGATGCTAAAATTTTCAAATGGATGAAAAAATTCCGAAATTGTTCCAGCATTTTATCCACAAATGGCTCCTTGTGCCTTTGGTCCAAATGCATGAAGGGTAAACTTGTAGAATCTCGACAGTGTCGTCGCGGTCATTACCGACGGCCATCTTTGTTGTTATGGCATGTCCTTAAAAAGCTAAAGTTAAAATTCTATAGCTATACCTAACCCAAACCCTAAAAACTTCAATTGTCAGAAAATTCTAAAGCTATACCTAACCCAAACCCTAAAACCTTCCATTTGTGAAAATCCTTTTAGAATTTACAGAACTCTGTTTCCAACAACCGGCAGCGTCGTGACGTCACGGTTGAGATTCTTCACTTCAGCCGCATGAAGAATGGTATGGTACAAAAGTTAAAATTCATTCCTTGAAAACATTTGCCTATACCATGGAGTATTTTTATGACTTTTTGTAGACCATTAATCTTCAATTAGGGGTCTTTGTTCCTTTCCAATATTGATCTTGACAGCCAAAAAATTGTTTAAATCCTGTGAGTTATATGTTTGCATTGATGGAGGCGTGAATGTTGTGACAGGGGGCGATTCATTTGCATTACTACCCTACTATAGTCATTATAGTATAGTAAATTATAGTGACATAGTCGACATAGTATCTTCTTACTATAACCTAATATAATAGCTCTTAACTTAGACTCTTGTGTTTAGTCGAGTCTTAGTCTTAGTTAACTTTAGTTCAAATAGTTCATACTTCATAGTAGTATATTTAAGCTTTCCCTGCCAGTCGCCGATATATCTGCGATCTCATTTTGTCACATTCGTGCCAATCCCAGTCATATCAGCATTTGAAAATAATTGTTTGTTATGTTGCTTTCTACATCTCATAGTAATGGTATAGCACTTTTTAAGTTTAGAAATGGGAAATTACTCTTTCAACTTCTTTTTGGATACAGAAACGTGTGCTTTTGCTCAAATTTGTCAAATTTTTTTACATTTTTTCCAAATTGTTTGTAAACAAATAAAAGGATACGCCTACTCCAAGTACTTCAGGATTATCCAGACAACGCAGACTATCTAGTTTGCTGGCTCAAGAACTTTTGTTGCATATAATTGATTCAGAATATCTGAAAACAATATTGAATCATTATATCATGATTCAAGTGAAGATTTTTATCCTTCTGATGAAAATACTGGAGCGAATGGTAGTAGATACAGTGATTCACATTCTGACTCTGATTATTCAACTCCCCTTCCTGCTAAAAAGAGTAGAAGAGAAGGAAGGAACAAAAACACAGGAGTAAATATTGCTGCTACTTCTGTTAGTAGTGCTAGAAATGATGGAGACAATACTTTTAACAATAACACTATTGATGGCAGGTGGAGGAAGGCAAGAGAGATATGCCAGCTACTGCATCTCCTTATGATTTTTTAAAGCAAATAATAACAGTTGAAATTATTGATCAATTTTCGGATGACATTAATTCATACAGTAGGCTATACTACTACTACTATAATCACTCTCAAGTATAATAAATTAATAAATAATAATTATTATATTTATATACTATATTATATACTACTATGAATCATGAAGTATGAACTACTATTACTATTATTATAATTACTAATTACTATTTAAGTATTCACTAAGCCTAAGCGAAGGCTAAACTAAGACTAAGTAAGTTAAGTCACTTAAGTAAGAGTAAGAGTAGTAAGAGAAAGACTCACTAAGGCTAGACAAACTTGACAAAGTGTCACAAAGAGTAAGAAATTAACTAAGACTAAGACTAAGAGTCTTAGTCTTAGTCACTAAGACTAAGAGTAAGAGAGTAACTTAGTAAGACTCTAACTCTAACTTAACTTACTAACTTAGAGTCTAAGTCTAACAGTAGGCCTAAGAGTAAGAAGATAGTGTTTAGAATTTAGTATAATTTTATTTTTTTAATAATTATAATTAGCATTAATAATATTAATATATTTATATTATAATTTATTAATAATATTAATAATTAATATAATTAATATTATATTACTAATAAAAAGAATTAGAGTTATTAACTTATTAATTAGTGACAATTAGTCAATTAGACTCAATTAGTGAATCATTATTTTATTAGAAAAATCATTCATAATAAATAATTAATTGATATAATCAATATTTATTAAATGTGCGTATTTTTAAAATTAAAATGACCTAACTGGAAAATTAGGCTGAATCCTAACTTCCTGTTCTACGTAGCATGCACGAGAAATTCACTTGAAGATGGTGTTTTTCTGAGATAAAGGCGAAAACTTGTGTGTTGTCGTCCGGTTACACGTGGTTTTTGTAAAACATGAACTATAGAAACTGACAGGGCAAGAAAAAAAATATTTTAAAATTTCCTCACGTGACAAGGGTCACAGTTCACTGTAATTCAGGGGTTCTAGACTTAAGCATCTCAGACACAAAGTCACAAAGCATGTTAGTATTGTTAGGACGTGTCAAAAGTAGTTTACTCATAAAAAAATGTAAATTAACAGGTAAGTTATTGAAAATTAGCTATACTAAAATGAAGTCTTTTTTTTTAATCTTTCAACATTATTTTATAACTATTGTTATAATGTATTAAGGGGCTGTACATAAATTTGATAAAGTACGTCACGCTCCAGAAAAGGGGGGGGGTAAGAAAGTGTGACGGTTGGAGGGGAGTTTCCGGCCATGTGTGACGTCAAGGTGTTTTACATTAAATTTTATTTATTTTTTTAATTTAAAAAAAAAAGAAATTTTTATTTGAAAGTGTGACGTACTTTAGGAGAAAAAAAAGGG
>MUZC01004629.1:650566-688185 GCA_002072015.1 Radix auricularia | reverse complement strand
ACACACACACACACACACACACACACACACACACACACACACACACACATACAAATAATAATAATTATAATAATTTTTTTTTTTTTAATAAGGCGGGGGATAAAACAAACTGTTCCTTAATAATTTAGTATCCGAATAAGTTTTGAAGACTCACGCGTTCAGCCAGTTCCTTGAAGAAAATTTCGTGAGATAACGAGTGACCGCTGTAGCCAAGTGCTGTCTTCTGTTCCCAGCAGTTATTAGAGATAGCACACCTCATGCCATTGCTCAGTTGCTGTCACACTTGGAATGACGTCATTGTTATTTATTTTAGAGATGTTCCTCGGTACACGTACTTTATGTTACTTGGTTGACTTAAATTTAAGGTACTCAGTGCATTTACTTTATGCTAATGGATAAACTTACTTTATGTTATTCAGTTACTTACTTATTTTGCTCGGTGGAATTACTTTATGTTTCTCAATGCTCTAACAGTGGCGTCACGAGAGGGGTGGAGGGCGCATGCCCCGGGCAAAACTTTGCCAGGGGCGGCTAATTCTTAGTAGTTTTTTTTATATAGTTTCTAACAATTTTAAGGAATTTAGGTATGTAAATTTACATTCAAAGACTTGCTGCTACATGCGCGGCATGTCTTTGATGTGTTGGAGTAGACCGCCGGGAGAAGTACGGCACGACACGGCAAGGAAGCAAAGACGACAACTGACCAGGCTGACCAAAAGTCTAGTTCTGGTGTTAACCACGGGAGTCCGCAGGACTGGGGCCAAAGTGTGATGGGGGCCGGAATTGGGTAGATGAAGGGACGCCGACAACTGGACACGGGTCGAAGCAGCTGGCGAGGGAATGGTGCTTAGATCAATAGACCAAAGCGGGCTATCTCAAACCGGTCCCACTCCCGTCTTTTCTAGGGGTGGTTCCAGATGATTTACAGATGACTTCGCATAATGGAAATTTGGGGGCGGAGACTGACGAGTATTAGAAAGGACGCACTCATGAGAATTGGAGAGGGAGAAAGGGACAGACTCGAAATAGGAGACGGACTACAGGAGACTCACCGCTAGGGATAGGATAGACTTGTAGTCACAGTTAAATTAGAGTGTATGTGGAACGTTAAATAGATGAAGCACTTAAAGTAATAATAATCGTTCAATCAGTCTTGGAGTTTGGTGTTTGAAAACAAGAAGTATCAAAGGGTGCGAGTAGTAATTAAGAATTCAGTAAAAGCAGAGAGAGTGTAGTCCCACGAGTATAGAGGTTCTTTACACAATACACAATTTATATTTTTTTAAAAGTTGAGCTTTTAATCGAAAAGCCAGATAAGAAATTAATCAAAGAAATTAACTATCATAAAACATGTTGAAGTTTCAACTGCCAAAACTTCTGAAATTCTTTAAATACTAATGCTACTGATATGGAATGAATCGAATTCTCCAGCGGCACATTTGGGGCCGTTCATAAAGTACGTCACGCTCTAGAGGGGGTGGGGGTGTACGTTTGTGACAGGGGGTAGAGTGTCCTGCCATGTGTGACGTTGCGGTGGTTTATATTGAATTTTAATTATTATTTTAAAATAAAAAAGTATTTTTGTTCGAATTTGTGACAGATCTGTTTTTTCTTCGTATTAGCATAGCCTCATTGCTGATTCATGCACACAGTCTAACATTATATAAACCAATCGACAATTTCAGAGTTTTAGAATCAGGATATTTCAACTCTTCATGGCCATCCATTTCTTCGTTCTTAAATTATTTATGACAAATAAAGTCATTGGATCTAGTGATGCATAAAAATGATTGTGCCCACTGGTTACGTCACCAAGAGAGTAAAAACTTTGGGTCTGTTATTTCTGGCAGTAATCCTGATTGTAGCATTTCGTTTCATAAAACATGATGATGGCCATAACGTCATAACACAGGATAAAAATGAAGTGAACAATAACAAGAAAGACTCCACGAATCAGCACAATGATAACAGTGCATCAACACGACATAAAAAAGAAAATGCTCAGGTTGATGATGTCACTGTAAGTATATAATTAACTTTAATCAACGGTTTATCGGATAAAGATAATAAAAAAGGTCATGTTGATTATTTATTTTTAGCTGCATAGAATAATTGCATTAAAAATGTACTAGAGTGATTTTATTTTTAGTATTGTTCGTTTTCAATATTACGTAATTTGTGGTGAGATTGGATAAAGAAATATGTTCAGGATTACACAAAAGAGGCGTATAATTTATAAAGTATTTCCACCACTCTATAAATGTTTATTTAGATAGGTGAAAACATCGAGACCTTGACGAACTTAGATGATTTTATGGAATTAAATGCACGGGAAACGAAAATTGATGATCGAAATCGGGGAAAGGTGGGTATACTAATACTTGTGATTGCATTGGCATTGGGCATTTATAATTAGGCTGATATTTAATCTGAGCCTAATTGTAGGCAAAAAAATATATAATTTACATAATTATTATTTAGATACAATCCAAAAGTAGAGTAATGATATCTCTAATATAGGCATTGAAAAAGTATGGGGTTTTGTTTTATTAATTGAGATCCACTTAAAAAAAATTAATACCAAGTCACATTGTGATTGGTTGTTCCCATTCAGTCCGTAGCTACAGCAAGCGTCAAGATGGCTGCTCATTCCCGTGACAGCTTCGATGCACTCAGGGTATACAACCTTTTTTCATCGTGTAGGAAGGATAATGATGTTATCTCTTTGGACTGTTACATAGATGCTTATGAGGAGTTGTGCAAGTAAGTAATATGCTGAAGGCATGATATTGGACATTATGACGACGATTACCGATTCGTATATATTGACTACTACTACTCAGAGACTACTGACTTCTGACACAGTCACAGTCACTACTGAGCTGAACTTGAACTTTATAACTGACTGTAATTCATGAAAATAATATATATATATTAAAATCTACATGTTCCAATACTCAACATTCAGTCCAACAGAATTGAGTCACTCGAATAAAAAAAAAGGGCGGTGCTGCTCGTCTCGAAGTTCGAGTCATCCAGCATGAATACTAGTCGTCTCGAAGTTTATAAAATGATGTTTATAAAATTGAAGATTTACAAGTGTTGGCTAAAACCTATATCTCCGACCGGAGCGTCGCGTCTCTTCCGGTTGCTATGAAAGGATAGTTGCTTCCCTTGAATCTTACCTCCCCTTGCGGTAAAACGTAAATAATAAGTCTATTTTCATAATTGCATTTGTATTATTGCGCGCAGCGCGCTTTCGGTAAAACAAAAAGAGGAGGGGCATGAGGGGAGAAATTTTAATTTAATATTTAAGGGCTAATTTAATATTTAATTAGAATTTATATGTACATTAATAACGATGGGATGAAGGAGAGGGGGGGCTCTCCTGTTCATTTTTTCCCAAGTGTAAATGAGTATAATCTAAGAACTATTTCTTGTGCTCATTTAGAAGTGACATGAGTGCTGCTAATTACCCTGCCACGCTGTCTGGGTGCGCTTCAATCAGTAGGTAGACATTTTTTTTTCAGCGGAAAATTTAAGATTTTAGGATTTGGGTTAGGTATAGCTTTAGAATTTCGGAAAATTTAAGATTTTAGGGTTTGGGTTAGGTATAGTATAGCTTTAGAATTTCGGAAAATTTAAGATTTTTAGGGTTTGGGTTAGGTATAGCTTTAGAATTTCGGAAGATTTTAGGGTTTGGGTTAGGTAAGCTTAAGAATTTCGGAAAATTTAAGATTTTAGCTTTTGGGTTAGGTTTAGCTTTAGAATTTTGGAAAATTTAAGATTTTTAGGGTTTGGGTTATGTATAGCTTTAGAATTTCGGAAGATTTTAGGGTTTGGGTTAGGTATAGCGATAGAATTTTATTGTGGCAGTAGTCATCTAATTTGTTGTGATTCCGATGCCTGATCAGTGAGTACCCATTGTTTTCTTCATTTTTACAACTATTTTGCTTTTATGAAAAACGCTAAAAAATACCCCTTAAAATATTAGAATGTCCCCCAATCCTCTGGCCATCTTGTTGCTATGGCACGTCACCGCCGGAAAAGTAGTGCGAGCCATAGCAACAAGATGGCCGCCGATAAGGTCGGCCCGGTCGGAGATACAGGTTTTTACCCAAGTATTCACTACGCCTTTCATTGAACCTCCGATTCTATATGTGCATTCAAACAAATCTATCACTAAACCTAACCCAAAACCCTAAAAACTATCACTAAACCTAACCCAAACCCTAAAAGCTATCACTAAACCTAACCCAAACCCTAAAAACTATCACTAAACCTAACCCAAACCCTATGACTATCACTTAACGTAACCCTAAAGTCTATCCTTAAACCTAAAATCAAAACAAACCATTTTTTAAAAAAAAATCTTATTCATTATCAATTCATGTTGTATTGTTTAAAAAAAAAAATTAGGCATCAGTAAGGAATCGAACCGCGGAACTGCGATGCAGCGTACTATCTATCAATACGACCACACAGCCACAAACCCCAATGAATTTTTTAACCTTATAAAAAAAAATGTTACCAAGAATAGCAAAAACTGGAAGTGGACGAGCGCGTATGCAGCTGCATATTGGGTCATCCTGACGAGCAGTATCAATGCTTCTTCGAGACGAGCAGCCACTTTGAAAAAAAAATTAGTTATAGTTATAGATTTTGTTTGTGGGATTTTTTCATTCTTGGTTAATGTCAGTGTCAGATCCCAACTTTTCAACATTTCCAACCTTTGAGTTTGAGTCCTTGGGTAATCATTATCATGTAGCATAGCATTCATACCGCTTTTAAATATCATGGGACTAGTAATCTAATTTTAGTTTTGAATGTATTCAAATGAAAACTTTTTATCTTCCAGGCTGTTCCGCCTCTTCGGCACTATATTTAGCTTTGTTACATCAGATGTGGAAGAGAAGATTGTCATCCTTCGAAAATACCGGAAGTCAGATCAGGCTAATAAATATGAAAGCATTCAGTCAATGCTTCAATATGAAGTAAGCCAAGATCTCACGAAAAGTAAGGAAAGACCTTCAGGCGCAAGAACACTACTGCGACTTCATCGCGCCCTAGAATTTATTTCAGCATTCCTCTTAAAATTAAAGGAAACTGACAACAATGTAAGGTTTTCAACCGCTGCCACTAAAGCATATGATGAAACATTAGCTAAACATCACCCATGGCTCATCAGGAAGGCGGTGCATGTAGCTATGTACATGTTGCCTTCACGACAAGACTTGCTGAAGAAAATGGGGGTGGAAGACAATGAGAAAGGTATGGGTGGTATCAGCGACCTAGTTGTGGAGCTCAACACTATTTTCAAGGTCACAGAGGACCTCTATCGCAAAGATAATATTCTGGATCTGCCTTGATGCACGTTTGTTTTTATAATTTCCTAAGTATTTGAAAAGTTGTTCTATATTTTTACATCCTTTTAAGCAATATTTTATTTTGTTTCTGGTTAAAATTTAGATTGAAATCCTTTATTTAAATAATGATTGTTGATACACGAATAAATTAAAAATGAATAGAATAAAAAATAAGTAGCTAGACATTGTTCTTATTTGAATGGACAGTTGGACCAAATACTGTTATTTTGTATTTGTTTGTCTGAAAGTGTTTAATACTATTTTGCTCCACATTTTAATGCCTTAAAATTTGTATGTATGAATATATGTAATCTGGATTTTAAATTATTCAAACTAAAATTGTGATACCTTGTGAAAACATTTGCATTTACCCAAAAAGTGTTTTCAAAATCTTCAATATTCTAGCGCCATATTAATACCATATAAATTGTTCAGTTGTAATGAAAGATTATTACTTAATAATTAAATGACATTGAAGTGAATATAAGATTTGGGGATTTTATATTTATTAAAAATCCTATTTTCAAGGTGCAGAAGGATAATTGAGGATTGTCACATTTATTCCATAATTTTAAATCATAACAAAAGCCTTAATTACATGTTTATTTTAATCTGCCATTTAGATGGCAGGTGGCTTCTCATTTTACAAAAATATTTCTGACTTTGTTATTAACTTATTACAGAGGCTGAACTGAAACCACTCTGGATTGAATATATGTTCTTCACTTATTATTATATATGGCTATTCAAAAGTCTTAAGACTACTTTTATATAGTTTGCCATATTCTGTTACTTATCCAATTGATAACTTTGTTTACTATGTATAGAAATAAAACTTTAAAATGTTGCCTCTCTTTGTAGATCATACTTGACAGCTTTTGGATTGAATTTTTTTATACCTATTACTATTGTTATAATAGTTAACTTCGGGATAATGTAATGTGCAATGTCAAGATCCCACTCCAACTAGACTCTTGTTTTTCAGCTACTTTTGAATGAATTCATTCCATTATTCTATTGAACATATTTAATGGCAAACATGAATTGAGACATCTTTATAAGAAATAACTGTTTACCAAGTACAATTGGGCATGCTTGCCTGTAAGGTCAACAGAACAGTTACATTTATGAAAATACGTTTTCATTTGAAATAATGTCATTGATAAATTGTGTCATTCTCAAGTCATGTTTATATTAGATATAAACAGCCCTCTGACCAAATACAATTTTAGCAGTAGCAGTAACCTGAATTTCATTTTTTAAATTATCTATGACAATGTCAATATTCATCTGACCTGTATAAAAAAATAAGCTTGTACTGTAAACTTACCAAATTTAATCATGTTTTTTTTCTACATAGTTTCCTCAGATTATTTCCTTTAAGTTTGTTTCATTTTTTTATCATGGCAATGCCAAGTGCTCAACAATAACACTTCTATTATTTGGAACTTGTATAACTTGTATTTGTATGTTGGTCCAGCAATACATAACTATCTTATATTTATATTTTAGTGTCTATATTCCTGATATTATCATGTTACTGGTTTCACTGAAAGGAAAAGTTCACTGCTTTTCCAGGTGTTTTATAAGCAAAGACTTACACTGAAAATTATATGTACACTTTAATTAGTCTAATGCATGTGTCAGTGAAAACAAACTGGAAAAATGAAAGTGTAAGCTGTGATGTATTTTCTAAACAGCAACATATGTTTCGATAACAAGCATCTGTATACCATAAATATTTCACTACATAGCTGTTAACTTTATTATTATACAGTGACTTATTTTTTAATGACAAAGGCCCTTAACTGGTTCTGAATGTCTTCTGAGTATGTTCACTTAACTCACAGCAAATTTTGATAAGGATAATATATCTGTGTTTTTGGGTGTAAAATTTTGCACAAGAAATGGATGCTATGCAACTTTGCACACATGTTTTTTTTTTACTTTGCACATGGATCAATTAACCTCTGATGGAACATTGCTTCTGAGACAAATATATTGTGAAAGTCACTGGTATTTTCTTCTATTCCAATGAATGGTTGACTTACAGATTACAATCACAGGAAAGTAAGATTCATGTCAGAATTCATTCTATTTCATTTTAGCACTTAACAACTTTGAGTAAGAAACTGTATATCTACTTGGTACTTAGCGTATGTTCATTAAAATGTTTATTAGTTGGTCCTACATGGGGTTGTGATAACTTTGAACTTTGTGTGTTTTGAACAAATATTATATCCCTTGTGGGAAGTATGGTTTTAGATGTGTGGGGAATGTATATATACCATTACTACAAGCATTATGAAGTTGTGTGTTCTCATAGGAAATAATAATGTGATCTAATACCTTCCTAATGGCCTGAATGTATAACCACAGAGGCGTCACTAGGGTTGTTGTGGTAGCTGATGGTGTCACCCCCCAACCCCATAGACCTCCTGCTTGGTGTCCCGTCAAAAAACTTACATTTTAGTGGAATTTTAAGCTTCTTTCAACTTTTTTAGCCTTAAAAAAATGGTGCAATTTTGAAATTATTTCTAGTGATTTTACTATATTATTTCTTGTCAACAAACAGCCGCGACTTGTTACCATATTGAGTAAAGGCTATTAAATTCGTTCTTGTGATGTCGTTATTATTGTTGCTTGTGAGCTAAACTTGAGAATGAATTTGGAGAGTAAAATAACAAATGGAATAGTCAATTGTATTTTTTACCATTATTCCATCTATTTGTCCAGGGCCGTTTCGTTGGTGGACCACCTCCTCAAACTCTCACTGTCAATTAACAGAAACATAAAGAATTTTACATATTGGTGTCACCCTTGGGATGGTGTCAGCCCTTGGGATGGTGTCACCCGTTGTGGTCTACACCCCCTAGTGATGTCTCTGTAGAACCACATCATTATTTAGCAGTGGAATTTTCCTCTCATGCCAATTGGCATTAGAATTAGAATATCAATTTAAGACCACATTCATATTTGTTGATATGTTGGCTGAAAGTAAGGGGACAGGCTTTTATCATTACACTATTTGGTTTCATTGATTTTTTAAATAATAGATGTACTGTGACAGCCTAAATTAGAATATCAATTTAAGACCACATTCATATTTGTTGATATGTTGGCTGAAAGTAAGGGGACAGGCTTTTATCATTACACTATTTGGTTTCTTTGATTTTTAAAATAATAGATGTACTGTGACAGCCTAAATTAGAATATCAATTTAAGACCACATTCATATTTGTTGATATGTTGGCTGAAAGTAAGGGCACAGGCTTTTATCATTACACGATTTGGTTTCTTTGATTTTTTAAAATAATAGATGTACTGTGACAGCCTAAATTAGAATATCAATTTAAGACCACATTCATATTTGTTGATATGTTGGCTGAAAGTAAGGGGACAGGCTTTTATCATTACACGATTTGGTTTCTTTGATTTTTTAAATAATAGATGTACTGTGACAGCCTAAATTTGAAATGTCTCCCATTTTGTTGATGTTGGTTGTGTCAAAGACTCTATTGAATCTGCATTGAAAACTAAGATGACATACCATAATAATAATAACTTTCTTAGTTGCTCAGATAAATTGAAGATGGACCGATCCAATTTTGAATAGTAGATCAGAAGTTATTCAAGAGTTCAGAATTATATAGAACCTCCTATAATTTGTCAAATTTCTTTGTTGCAAATGCCAGTAAATGCGAGTCTAGGAAAATCTGGTCCTTCTGAGGGAATGATATCAATTAATGGTTCAAGTTCTACTTACAGACAATTCAAACATAACATTAAATATATGATTGTATTGTTTTTCTCTTTCTTCATTCAAATGTGCTATTGTTCTTGGATAAGTTATGTAAACCTCTATAATGGCTGAGTGAAAAAATATTGTTTTAATCTTTCATTTTTGAATGAAGGTTTGAAATTAATAATTACATAAATTCCAGATTTGTATTAAAGTTGAATATATAAACTGTTTATTGTTTCCTCCTTTGCATGTAATAATTCATTATTGTTACATCAAATTTGAAATCAACATTAAAAAAAAAAAATTCATGATGCAGTATGTGTAAAGGACAATGACAATGCATGATAATAATGCTTCCACTAGAACGTCTCATTCTTACGATTATGTCCCTTGACCTAAAAACAGTGCCCCCCCTCTAACAAGTTGATAAGTTGATGAGTTTGTGTTATTGCTATCTATAGCAATAGTCTTATGTACACAATGCATGTACACCTGTAGGTCAGATATGATGTGCACATTACATGCTATAATGGCTATAATGATATATAACTTCAATCTAAATTGTTGCATGCCTAATTATCAATAAAATTGAGCCAATTTTTTGTATGCACAGATTTTAAACACCAACAAACATACTGATTTTTAAATCATCACACCTCATTTTCTATATTTCAAGTGTTTATTTGATTTATTTATTAAATGGTATGCCGTAGCTAATATTACTGAACATTTTTTTTAGATATCAATTGTCATAGCCTGAAAACTAAAAACTCCACTTTTTAGTATTAAAAGGAAATCAGTATAATTTTACATGGACACTTTGATCATGATATGATACGAAAAATTGTTTCAGTTCTGGATACAAATAATACAATGAAGCTGAATATTGAATAATTCTCATCTAGTTCAGTTTGAGTTTTAGTTGTTTAATGAATTATACTTAAATGAAACGTCATCCTGTCTTTTTCCCATTTAGATGCTTGATGTGTATTTCTACAGTTTAAATTCTTTTTTCAGGTACTTTAAAATTGATTTTACTTTTTTCCATTTCTCAACTATAGGCTTTTTCCATTTCTTGTGTTTTTTTGAACCGCCAGTGCAACTACGACGATCGTGATGGTTCACTGGGACAACACTGTCAGGATATATTCTTTCAAGGCCCGAATTTTTATCGAACCCTTTTTTCTGTACCTGGTGACCTGTAGGATAGGGATAGACCAAATCTTTTTCTGCACTTTGCCCATAACTTCCTGCATGTTGCCTATAAATTCCTGCACTTTGCTCATAAATTCCTGCACGTTGCCCATAACTTCCTGCACTTTGCCCATAAATTCTTGCACTTTGACCGTAACTTACGCCACTTTGACCATAACTTACGCCACTTTGACCATAACTTACGCCACTTTGCATTGCTTGGGCCAGTTTCAAATTAAGTTCATCCTTTACTGTGCTTAGTTCAGTGTTTACTTCATCGAAATAGGATTTTCCAATTGCGATTTCTTTAAAGAATTCTTCCAGCTTATCTAACTTCATCAGAGTGGTCTTTGTTTCCCTTATAAAAATATTAACACTGGGCTGTGTTTCTTGTACATCCACAAATGCTGCGTAGATTTTCTGAAGTTCCATCTTGATTCCATTTCGTTCATCCCTCAAAACATCGGTGGGTTCGCGAGTGCGGGTTGGCTTCCGGGTTTCCATAGATACAGCATTTCCCAAACCAGCATGCTGTGGCCCTTGATGTGCTCCGTAACCTTGCGCTGCTGCCCCTGTTCCAAGAGAAGACCCTTGCCACTGTGACGCCCATGGTTCGTTTCCATGACCGAATTGCGCCGCTGAACCTTGGGGCGCTGGCTCCCGTTCCGGTGGTGCTTGTCCTGCTGTTGTGGCGCCCATACTTTTCATGTCCTTGTTTTGAGCTCGAAGTTTTATTTTGGTATTGATCTCCACCTCCAGAACGTTTAGCTGCATGATGAAGAAATTTGTTGAGTCGTTGTGCCCTAACGCGGCTATTGCATCTTTTAACTCCGTTACATTGGTCAACAAAGATTTCATTTGTTTAAAGTACTCACTATCATCAGTCCCGCTGTCTCTGTCTATTTTTAACATTCTCCCCCTACATTCCTCAAGCTTTTCATTCGTTTTTTCTTCAAGTTTCGGGAGGATTACTTCCAAATTCAGCTCCACCAAATCTCTTTCACACGCTAGAAACTCTTCCTTCGAGTAGCAGCCACCGGTCGGCACCAACGACAGCAGCTGTCGGCGCTGCTCTGCCATCTTTCCCTGGTCTCTGGTTTTGTTGTTGAACAGCACGTACCGGAAGTTACACTCTTCAAAAAGCTGCTGTATGTCCCCCGTCTGAGCCTGGCACCACTCCCGGAAGCTCACAGCCCCGCCCTCTTCGGCGTCCTGCGTCATCTCGTACTCAAAGTTGTCCCCGTGCGTCATCAGACAGACGCCGTATTTTTTCAACACGTTCCTCCCCAGCACGGACCTCATCACCCGGATGGCGTCACTCTCCTGCTTCGTGAAACGGAAGCCGAACCTCAAGACGACGATAATGGCGGAGAAGCCGTAGTCACAGAGGTCGAGCGCCTTCTCCACAGAGGCCAGTGACGCCATGAAGTCCTCCATCGAGGTTTTCTCCGTGTCGTCCAGGCCAGGCCCGTCTATCACGGTGATGAGTTGGCCGTCGATCGTCTCGCTGTCGCTGAGGACCTCGGTGGTCGCCGACGTCGTGCTCGCGGAAGGTTTGAAGGCCGGTCTGCCCAGGATTGAGTTGCCCGTCGAGCTCTTCCCATTGCCCGTCCTGCCCAGTAGCAGCAGTTGTAAGCTGTATGGCTGAGGCTAGAGAGAGATTGATAGCATCAGATAAAATAGCTATACGTATATGGCTTGGGCTAGAGAGAGATTGATAGCATCAGATAAAATAGCTATACATGTATGGCTGGGACTAGAGATAGATTGATAGAATCAGATGAAATAGCTATACGTGTATGGCTGGGGCAAGAGAAAGATTGATAAAATCAGATGAAATAGCTATACATGTATGGCTGGGGCAAGAGGAAGATTGATAGAATCAGATGAAATAGCTATACATGTATGGCTGGGGCTATAGAGAGATTGATAGCATCAGATGAAATAGCTATACATGTATGGCTGGGGCTAGAGAAAGATTGATAACATCAGATAACGCAGCGAGATAGTTGTGGACATAGTCACTTGTGAAAAAACAGTTTGGAAAATAAGTTAAAGTATTTGTATACTGTAAGTCACTCTAGCAATCAAATTTTGTTTTCTTTTCTCAACTAAATAGATTAACATTTTTTAAAAACAATTATGTTAACACCAAAACCAATATTTCTTACAGCTGACCATTACGCAATGTGCGTCGCTAGAAGAATGTAATCAACGTAATTGTAATGATGATAAATAAACTTACACTGAACTTGTCTAGTGGATGCTGAGCTGTTTCGCCAGCAATGTGTGGTTGAACAGACTGTGACTGAGCTGATTGTGTATGAACTGAGTGTGACATGGGAGTCCCCCCTTTACCTGTGCTGTGATGACTTGACCTCTTCTCTTTAACTTTCTGCCACAGGTCTTGAATTTGCTGGATAAACTTCAGCTCGAGTTCCTTGTCTTGCAGAGTTTGACTTACACTTTCTGAAAGTTTTTTCAGCTCCTCCCGCAGTGCACTCGCCACCTCCTCGTCCGCTAGAGAGCCATCTTTCAAATACTCGTCCACTCGCACCCCAAGCTCTCGGATTTTCTCATGTGTTTTTCTCTCAAACTCGGTCGAATTCTTCCTCGGATCTGTCTCCACATGCTTTCCGTGAATTCGACTGAAATCATTCCTAGTGTATCTCCTACCACCATGACCTTGTATGCGAACAACACAATTCAGAAGTTCTTTGACCTGAGTATGTTTCTCTTTTTCGAGTTTCGTTTTATTGTCAAAAAGAACGACCCGACCTTGACATTCGTTGAACAGACTCTTGAGTTCGCCCGTCTGTTTCCTGCACCATTCTGTAAAATTCTCCACCGTCTCCTCCCCCTCCGCGATGGCGTACGCGAAATCATCGCCCCTCGTCACGACACAAATCCCATGATCCCTCACCACACTCTCTCCGAACACCCGTCTCGCGCGCTGCACCAAACTGACCTCGTCCGCGCTGAACCTCTCCCCGAACCTCAATACGAACACAAGCGCGGTGAAGCCGTTGTTCCCCAGACGCAGCGCCTCCAGAGCGTCCCTGACGCATTCTTGGAGCGAGTCAAGATTTAGGCACAATCCGTCCACGACCGTCAATGTCACGCGCTGGTTTCCATCATCAATCATCTGACTTGCCGACTGGGGTTTGGAAGATTTGGCGAAGCTGTCGTTGTTCTTCTGAAACCTTTCTCGCCCCAAAATGCTATTTCCGGTGGAGCTCTTTCCGTTCCCAGAGCGACCAATGAGAATCAGATCCATGGCTTGATGGCGTCAAGTTCTGGTGGGACGGGAGAGTGAAATTCAACGAATTTATTTAGAGGATGCCTTGGTGCTTATTTTATTTATCTATTACGTAATTACAAACGCTCCATATATACAGAAGATTATTGCGCCTTAAATTACGCTTATCCATGGTTTTTTGTCTAGTTTTGAATTTTTGTTAACGTTTTAAATTTTGATTAAGTATTGGTTTTCCTGGTTTCTTCAGGCAACGCATTCAAAGTCCAAAATACCAGTCGGAAAGAATGAGAACTTGTACATGTTTGTTCTTGAAGACGGAAAAAGAACGTGCTTTAATACCTATGTCTATCTGAGGGTTGTATTAAATGATCTGCGTGTTTGGGGCCGTCCATAAAGTACGTCAAACTAAAAACTCCACTTTTTAGTATTAAAAGGAAATCAGTATAATTTTACATGGACACTTTGATCATGATATGATACGAAAAATTGTTTCAGTTCTGGATACAAATAATACAATGAAGCTGAATATTGAATAATTCTCATCTAGTTCAGTTTGAGTTTTAGTTGTTTAATGAATTATACTATTTTGACCATTTTAACCCCCCCTACCCCCCTGTCACAAATCTCAGNCCCCCCCCCCTTTCTAAAGTACGTCACACTTTCGTACAAAAATATATTTTTTATTAACAAAGTAATTAAAATTTAACATAAAACACAGTGACGTCACACATGGCCGGACACCCCCCCCCCTGTCACAAAGTGTTACACTTTCTTACACCCCTTGCCACCTCTGGAGCGTGATGTACTTTCTGGACGGCCCCTTCACTATAAAACCGACGGGTGAAGAGTCTAGAATTATCCAGTAGGGGACAAGGGAGGGGGTGGGGTCATTTGGCCGCGGGAGTTGGTTTTACCCTTTATGTTACATTTACTGCTAATAGAAACTTTAAAATTATTACCTGAGTTACCTGAGCTACCTGAGTTACCTGAGCATAAGAAAAGAAAATATCGTTGCCAAGTGGCGTAGCTAGGGAGGGGATCCAAATTCGAAAGTCCACCCAGGCCACCACTAAAGGGAGCCCCAAAGAAGTGTCCGATTTTTTTACATCAAATATTACGTCAAAATGCAGGAGCCCCCAAAGGGGCCGAGCCCCTGGGCCTCCAAATCCCTATCTACGCTACTGCCGTTGCCGCAGTGGCGTAGCTAGTGGGGGCGGTCCGCCCTGGTTGGCATACAATTAGAGGGAGGCATTTGTAGGTGTTAAAAATTAAGGTCATTTCCGACAACCACCCTCTTCTTTTGAAGGAAAAACCCAAGGTGGAACAAAAATATTCTTAATGTCCAAACTTAATGATAAGATTCGCGCAACATATGTTTGATTACATAGTGGTTATTTTAACTAACACAAAACCGTTCAAAAAATTTAAATCACGCAAAAAGTTATCGATTTTTAAAAATTAATTATTTTTTATGGGGGGGGGGGGGATTATGCGGTATATGTCACAGATGGTGCTTTTATAACATAACTTTATAGGGCAAAAAAAAAAAATTTGACATGTACCAACATGACATGGTGGTTCAAATATCGTATTTAACGTGGAAGTAGTAATTTACAGTATGGTTTAAGTTTCCAGAAATTTTGGTAAGGTAACTTACTCATATAAATTTTTATAAAAATTGCATTAAAGTAAGTAGCACACATAATTTGCATATTTCATTAAAATACGGTAATTCATAAAAAATTTTACGCAAATCCAATTAAAGTAATGTTTAAACAATTTGAGTTTTGTGAAAACATATTAGGATACATGGAAAGAGCGTGAAAATATTCAAATTCCTCAATTAATAAACATTTAAATTATTCGTTATTTAAGTAACGATTAATTTCTTGAGTAATCGGTAAAAAATTTTGTTGATTAAAATTATTTTAATCGATATAATAGCTATTAAAATTAAATAAAATCTTTTACAAATTATTTTTGATTTATAAATAAATAATTGATAATTAATAATCGTTTGTTGTTTTTTACGTTAACTTTAAAATAAGCTATTGTATAAGGAAAATGATGTTAAAAAAAATTAGAAATTGTTTTTACTCAATTAACAATAACAAAATTTGAATTCATTGATATTATTTTGAACTACTTATATTTTAATAGATCTCCTAACAATATTATTTATTTTATTAAATACTTAATGGGCACAAAATGTGAAGGAAAACAACATAGTGAAAAAAGTGATTATAAATTTTGAACCGTTTGGGATGATCTTTATGTTTTTGTTAATCATCAAACAATTTCTATAATGCTGTATTACTTTTATATTTTTAAAAATAGGCCTATATATTTGAAATTTCCACCCAAGTGCCTAAACTTTAAGGTGCCATTTAACTTATTTTTATTACAGACTATGGTTTAAACATTTATGCTGATTTTTAAATATTTTAATAGTTAAATATTAAGTTAAACTAAAACTTGTAATATGTTAATTACAAATCCTCATTCTTTTTTAAAAACTATTTTGAAAAATAATAATTGTAATAAGTTTTCAAATATATTTTTTGACAACTCATTGGACCTCTATGTAACATGCCTTGAAATAACACATGAGAAATGAGACTAAGAAGTATTTTCCATTGCTAATATGCATTTTTTCCCATGGTATGCATAACGTTGATTTCACATTTTGCGTTGCTTAAAAAAAATCAGAATATTGTTATTTTTCTCATGTCTTTGAGTCAGGGGAAAAAACTCAATAAGACAAAAAATGTCAATTGCCTATTTTTGTTACTTTCGCTTGAAATTTTCAGTTTAATGACTTTATAAATCTTTATTTTTAGCTTTAATACAGTTATCGATTAATTAATCAGTAATTTTTCAAAGTTAACGATTAAATTAAAATTAATTGATAACAGCCCTAATATTTATAAATGTTTATACATATGTATACCATTTTATGCGGCCTCTTTTATTACTGCTTACATAAATAGGTCATGCAATGGTAAAAATGTTCCCCACCTTAAGTTCGTTTCAATTAGAATTATTTATTCATGTTTATTCATTTATATTTTAAAAAACAACAATAAATTGACTTAAGGAGCCTACATAATTAACGTCACGCGATTTTGGCTGAATTTTCACCCATTCCCCGTTCGTCACTCGTTGTCACAAGTACTTAGACCACTTCTTCAATATGACGTATCAACAAGCTTGTCCATGGGACATATTTTTCTGTCCCATCCCATGGCAATTTATGCCTGTCCCATCCCATGGGACAAGCCTCAGGCATGTCCATTGGATATATTTTTCTGTCCCATCCCATCCCATCCAATGGCAGTTTATGCCTGTCCCATCCCATCCCATCCCATGGGACGTTTCCCATGGGTATTCCATGGTAAAAACATTCCCATGGACAAGCCTACGTATCAAATCTCCCCCCCCCCCCACTCCCAGCCGTATTTTCTGTTTGAAAATGAGCATGTTTCAAATCAACTGTAATTCATTTAAGTGTGTTTTTAGTGTAAGTCTGCACTCTGATATCGTAAAACGCGTGAAGTCATGTAAAACGTCATTAAATTAAAAAAAAAAAAAAGCATATATTTAAGTCTAGCTTTTATTTAAAGTTGCGCGTTTTGGACGTCAAATATGTGACCCCCCCCCCCTTGTTGTGTTACGCCATTTATGGACCGCCCATAAAAGGGCGGAAAATGTTAGACCACCCCGGGCGGCTAAAATTCTAGCTATTCCACTGCGTTGCCGTTAGTTTTTTTTTCCTTAAACAAAAGAGGTAATGCGTATGTTAATGTTCATGCAATATATAATTTTATTTAAAATCTCATGTTTTTCTTTATTTGCCAATAGTTTCCTAAGCTTTCATTTTTTTTTAACTTTAAAAATATGTTAAAATATTTTTGTGTATAGATCTATGTGCAAATGTGATGGATAAAATTTTTACATCATAAAATTTAGGCAGCTTAGAATTATTAACATTGTTCAATCCGTGAAAATTACTAATTTAACAATATTTCTTAATAAGAAATATGTCATATCTTAAGGGACCAATTTAACCAATTAAATTTTATTCGAAATCAAAGCTGAAAAAGGAATGAAAGGTTAAAAAAAGGATATATATTCGGTACGGTATGTTACATTGTTAAATACATGTACAAGAAACGGTACACCACTCGCATGCCTTGTATTTGTGGCCTAAAACATCTCTAACACCAGACACCTTCAATAACATCCACCACCTGAGTGACCCAGCACCAGTCACCTCCAGTACCATCCACCCCCTACCATGGCCGAAGACAACTCATTAAAACGAGGCTGTGTCTCAAGATAATTTCGGGGGAAAGCATATTCTCACAATTACACAATCACGTGACACCGTGACACATTTCTGGGAAAATAACAAATGAAACCTCTCGGGTTGGGATATTTTGGACGGTGTAGTAACACTAACCATGCCTATCACCAGTGTGATATCAGGTGTACATAAGAGAGATTAGAACTATCTAGATACTGGTAGTTTGTATTCAATTTATGTTTAACTTGAATAAATAAAAGTGACAGTTTGTTTCAGTGAAGAATTTAATCCATTATTTTAGAGAGCACTATTTTAAAGACACAATTCATACTCATACAGTTTTAAAACATTGTCATTGACTGCAGTCTGTTGAGTAGAAATGTAAAAATGAAAGTTTGAAATATATCTACAAGTACGTTATTTATTCAAATAGTGTTTATATTTATGGTTGGTGGTTATCTTATCTTATATATATATGTTACAGATGCTCCTTCTGTACAGAATTTTATTGCGTCCTACGTTTATATTTAAGCATGGGAGAGATTTCCTTAACACATGGAGAGCTTGATTATTTACTTATCCACTCTTGGTGACGTGATCATAATGACGGGGGGTGGGGGGGGGGGCTTATCAACGTTATGAACACCGAACACTAAGAAACCGTAAGTAAACATAGTTATAATTTTGCAAAAACATAAACAAGAGAAAACTTACCCGTGTACAAGAGAAGTGGTTTGATGTTAAGAATCACCCACAGCCAGCAATAATGGTCAGGTACGTGTGAAGTGAAACAGTTCGTCTTTCTTGGAACAGCCTGTTATGGTATAATCGGGAATTCCACTAAACGACAAAATGTCTGCTCGTTTTTTCCTCGGGAAATCTGAATCTGGCAACAGAATACGTGGTGTGTTGTTATGTATTTTATATAAACGAATCGAGGAAGGCTTTTCGGTGATTCATTGACACGCTGTTTACAGTTGAATGACTGTCACGTGCAGTGGCGTAGCTAGAGCTTTTGCCGCCTGGGGCGGTCTCCAATATGCCGCCCTTTTAGGGGCCACCCATAAATGACGTCACGCATCGGGGGGGGGGGAGTAACACATTTGATGTCATTCAAAACGTGCACCTTTAAATAAAAGCTACACTGAAATATATGATTACCCAAACTTTATTCAATGACGATTTACGCGGTTTAACGCTTGTTACGATGTTAGAGTGCAATCTTAAACTAAAACATATTTATATGACCAAACAAACCCCCCCCCCACAAAAAATGATTTTAAACATGCTCATTTTCAAATACAAAATACCGCTTGTATGGGGGAGGGGGACTTTGTCACGTTACATTGAGGAATGGGTCTAAGTTTTCGTTTCGTGACGCCATGACGAGGGGGCAGGGGGGAAAAATCAGCCGAAACCATGTGACGTCATTTACGGACGGCCTCTTAATTAAGTTAATCATGTGATGGTTTTTATAAATTAATAAGCGTGAATAAATAATTGTAATTGAAACGAAGTACTTTGTAAAAGATGGGGGGAAATTTTACTATGGCATGGCCTATTTATGTAAGCAGTAATAAAAGAGGCCGCATAAGATGATAAACCTATAAATACACATTNTAAAAATACAAGATACTTGTTTTTAAGCCCACAAGAAAGTTATAGGGTTACAGGTCCTCCCCTTCACCCCAAATGAGACAAAAGATAGTCCAAATTTATACCCCAAAACATTAACAAATAATATGCTTTTATTATTTATTTATAAATATATGAAATTTTTTATATTAAAAAAATTGTATACATCAGTTTGTAAACATATTTTTTAAAATTATTTATAAATTTACTTATTGGCCTAACTTTCATAGTCGAAAAATCATTTCTTATGTTATAAAAATTTATATTATTTGTAATATTATGTTCTATGGACAATATTGTAAGATTTTGTAGTCTTAAATCACTAATTGTGGAGCGAAATTTTTTTTTCAACTTCAGTTTGGAGAAGCGTCTTTTACTACTAGATACACTGATAGCAATTGTTTAAAAAAAATATTAGCAAAATTGTAATGTTGGATAAAGAATTTTCCAATATTTACTGTTAAGTATATTTTAATAGATCAAGGGGTATTTCCCCTCTTTTTTAACATAATGCCTCTTCTTGTAGTGAAGTTACAGCCAAAGCTGGTCTTAGGCTTCTGGAACCTGTGCGGTCGCAGTGGGCCCAGAGCTTTCATAGGCCCAACCTATCTTGATTTTCACTTATTATCCTTATTAATACATTATCCCTACCCAAACTGGGGCCCACGCCATCAGTTTCGCATACTAAGCTGCATATGGGCCCGCAGTAGCTAAGACCAGCCCGTGTACTGTCATAAAAACCTGGATCCTTTATCTTTCAATCTCGAATATTTCTTTATCAATGTAAATAAAGAATTTTAATTGATGTTCAAGTTCTTTATTTAGAATCCTAGATTGCATAGTATTATGCAAGAATATTTTATTGCAAGGACATGTAACTCATCACCTCGTTCTTTTATTTTCTTTTATATTTACATTTATAGATAAAAACATTTCTCGTTGTACTTCTTGCTCTAAAGATAGAACCACGTCTTCTGAATTTTCACCACTCATATTCTCTCCTTTTAACCTTGTTATCTAGTCGATATTTCCAACTCTCTGTAACAGCGTTCTGTATTAGCACATATCTTTGTTTTATCAAATGGGTATGCATAGTTTGCATTAATTAAAAANTTGAGATATCATAGAAAAGTAAACGATTGCCATGAACTGAGTAAAATTCAAGCATCTGATCTCGTTTTACTAGTTACTTCAGATGTCAATTTTCCAAGACGCTTAAAATTTTTAAGTAGATCTATGTCTTTTTCGGAATTATTTATACTAATGTAGTGTTTATTAACGGAGAAATTAATAATCGTTCATTTTTAATGAATAACCGTATATTAATGAAAAATCCAACCTATATGTGTTACTTTAATAAAAATAAAAAAAACACACACACAAAAAAAACGTAAATTTAATTTTTAATAAGTTACCTTACAAAAATATTATAAAACCCGTGGCAGTAATATAATTTACTACTTGCAATTTAAACACACTATTTGAACCACAATGTCATGTAGGTACTTGTTAGCGCATCATTCTGCGAATGGGGAAATTGCACGCTAAAACTGTCGTGCGATATTAATACTACATATATTCTAACATGCGGTGATGTGTTGTTTTTTGTGCAGTTTTCTTATAAAAGCGCCATCTGTGACGTATACAGCTTAATTTTGAAAACAAATAGTTACCTTTTTTGAGCGATTTTAAATTTTTAAACTCTTCTGCGTCAGTTATAACAACCATTATGTAATCAAACAATTGTTGCACGAATCCGTTAATTTAAACTCAAAATTGAGATTATCTTTGTGTCACTCTGGCTTTCCCCCTTCAAAAGAAAAGGGGCGTTTTTCGGAATTGACTGGGTTTAATTTTCAAATCCCCACAAACGCCGCCCTTTGAATGAGTGCCGCCCGGGGCGGACCGCCCCCTCCGCCCCCCCCTAGCTACGCCACTGACTGTATATGATATGACTTAGTTGAAAATAATAAAATGTCATTAGTCATTGTGTCCACTATTTAATTTTCAAAACCAAAGTGTCCAAAGCCAAAAGAATTAATTAGTTAGATACGCCGTATCTTTCTCTTCGCTGATTGTTGTAAGAACTAAATTTCCTTCTACAATGTTTTCTCTCGCACGGGGTCTTCCGGATTTTATTAAAAGTTGTTTCTTTAGTAAAAGACCGGAAATACGTATTAATTTGGACCCCTAAACTGTACAATTACCTAAATTTAAAATGCTATCATCAAATAGGCAAAACATGAATTAAAACTTGATAATCTCAAAATGTGTAAATTGTGACTTACGTCAGTACTTTTAGCACTATTACTAGACTAGACACTATTAAGTTATTACTAGTACTAGTACAGACTAGTACTAGTACAGTAGTACTACTACTACTTACTACTAGTAAGTTAAGTTACCAAGACTAATTTAGACTAGTACTAGCAAACCTCAATCAAGCTTGTACTTGTACTTAAATACTACACTACACATAATCGAAGTCATAAGTGAGAACAAAAAATAAAAAATTGAAATGTTGTAAACACTCTGTGGTTGTAGATGGTTTGTCTCTTTCTTGGAATGAACTCTTGTTTTGCGACTAAATTTTTCAGATTAATTTTGTTTCAACTTCAGTTTCAGTTTCAGCAGTAGCGAATCTGTTAATCTTTTAACATTCGACGTTTTAGTTTATAATTTACATATATTTGTTATATTCTCTTTCAATTTCTATTATTTTTGTGTTCACTTGTCGTATGTTCAGTTGTCTGTAGGTTCAGTTGTCAGTGTGTTCACTTGTCTTTGTGTTCACTTGTCCGTATGTTCACATGTCAACTGTTCGGTTGTCTTGTGTTCAGTTGTCTAGTGTTATGTTTTTTCATAAAATTAGCAAGCCAATCTTCTTCCGCTACCTTTGTATCCTTGTTGAACGGACGCAAAATACCACATTCCTCAGCAAAGTAAAAAAACCAGTCTTCTACACTGTTTATTAGTTAAGCCAAATAACATTTTGTCCATTGCTGTAAAATAGGATTTTAATTGTTCTTGCTGTGCATCACTGAAGACTTCTCCAAATCGTCCTCCATAAACCGGAATCTCCTGAAATAAAAATTAGCATTTTAGTGAAAATTTTCAGGATTTAGATTTTACAGATTTGAATACATATTTAATCATGATGTAAAACAAGAGGTTAGGTCAATTACTAGGTACGAATAAATTATTTTCTTAAAGCTTACTAAACAAATTATTATTTATACACACATTTTCATTTTTTTTTCAAGTGGCGACGAAGAGTAGCTTCAGGTACATTAAACGCATTTGCAGCAGCCACGCAGCTCATACGTCCTTCTTTAATATTTTTTAGAGCAGATGCCATAGGTTCTTTGTTCCATTCACCTCTTGAGGATTTCTTCTTATAGTGTCTAACCATATCTGAAATATATATATAACCAGTGGCGTAGCTAGAGCTTTTGCCGCCCGGGGCGGTCTCCAATATGCCGCCCTTTTAGGGCCCGCCCATAAATGACGTAACGCACCGGGAGGGGGGGGAGTCACACATTTGATGTTATTCAAAACGCGCAACTTTAAGTAAGAGCTACACTAAAATACGTGATTACCCAAACTTTATTATATGACGATTTACGTGGTTTCACGCGTGTTATGATGCTAGAATGCAACCTTAAACTAAAAACATATTTAATTGACCAAACAAACAAATTGATGATTTTAAACATAATGCTCATTTTCAAATACAAATTACCGCTTGTATGTGGGTTGGGGGGGGGGGGNTTGTAATTGAAACGAAGTACATTGTAAAAGGTGGGGAACAAATTTAACATTGCATGCCCTACTTATTATGTAAGCAGTAATAAAAGAGGCCGCATAAGATGATAAACCTATAAATACACATTATAAAAATACAAGATAATTGTTTTGAAGGCCACAAGAAAGTTATAGGGTCACGGGTCCCCCCCACCCCAAATGAGACAAAAATAAAAGCATATTTTAATAGTTAATGTTTTTGTGTGTAAATTTGGAATATTTTTTTATTTATAAATATATGATTTTTTTTAATAAAAAAAGAAATTGTATACATCAGTATGTAAACATATTTTTTATTATTTATAAATTTAATCAGTCACCTAACTTTCATAGTCGAAAAATCGTTTATTATGTTATCAAAATTTATTTTATTTGTAATGTTATGTTCTATGGACAATATTGCAAAATTTTGTAGTCTGAAATCAATCATTGTGGAGCGAAAATATTTTTTTTCAACTTCAGTTTGGAGAAGCTCCTTTCACAACTAGAACTAGATACACTGGTAGCAATTGTTGAAAAAAAATCTTAGCAAAATTGTAACGTTGGATAAAGAATTTTCCCATATTAACTGTTAAATATATTTTAATAGATCAAGCGGGTATTTCCCCTCTTTTTCTTAACATATTGCCTCTTCTTGTAGTGTAGGTACAGCCAGGGTTGGTCTTAGGCTCCTGTAACATATAAGGTCGCAGTGGGCCCAGCTCTTTCATAGGCCCAACCGATCTTAATTTTCATTTATTATCCTTTTTAAGACCTTATCCCTACCAAAACTTGGGCCTACGCAATCAGTTTTGCATAATAAGCTGAATAGGGGCCCGCAATAGCTAAGACCGGCCCCGTGTACTGCCATAAAAACCTAGATCCTTTCTCTTTCGATCTCGAACATTTCTTTATCAATGTAAATAAAGAAATTTAAATGATGTTCAAATTCTTCATTTAGAATCCTTGATGGTATAGTATTTATACACGAATATTTTCTTGCAAAGACGTGTAACTCATCACCTCGTTCTTTTCTTTTCTTTTATAATTACATTTACGGATAAAAACGTTTCTCGTTGTACTTCTTGCTCTAAAGATAGAACCACGTCTTCTGAATTTTCCTCACTCATATTTTTATCCTTTTAACTTGGCTTGAACTCTCATTCGATATAGCTCTCTGTGATCTCTTGGGCGAAAAGGACGGGTCTTGCCGGTGTATCAATTTTTATACACGTGTGTAATTTTATGCAGACCTCACTGATTGGATAGCTTCGCTTTCGGGCAACCTTGACCGGTCATGTACTCCGCTGCATATTTAATTAGTGAGTGACCTTTGATCCGTCAAGTGTTTCGTCAGTGACTTCCCCTTTTTTTTGTTGTTATTCTCGTACAAATCATAGTGGGCTCATAAATTTCGCCACAGAGCTTGCTCAGATACAGATTCTTTATTCATCACTCGAAACAAAGTTTGGAATGCTTCACGTCTCAACTCACTATTGCGAAACCAATAAGGTATTTCTGACAACAAAAATCCAATGTTGGATACTGCATTTTGAATACACAGTGCAAGCAAATGGCAGGTGCATTTCAGTTGTAGGCAGTTAGGAGATACATTTTTTAATCTCGACAATACAGAATTATTACAACCATTATCATGTTAGCAGCTCCATGCGATGCAAAACCAATACAATTTGTGAGACTTTGGTCACAACTTCTAATTTCCTCGTTAATCAAATTAAATAAATTTTCCCCTGTTGCTTCGTGTACTGGAATTAGGCTTAGAAAACAGGTAGCAATTTGATTTGATCTATCGCTCCAGAAACGAACCAAAATTCACAAAATGCTTTTGTATAGAAATGTCTGTAGACTCATCTATTATTATTGCATATTTCTTGTTTTTCAAATCATTAACAAGATCCCTCTTCAGAGCAGGTGAGATGACATTCTTGATTAGACATGCGCATTTTGTCCTTTTGTAACTCCCTTGTCCTTGTGCTTTCATTATTTCACTCATATGATCTATTGAACGTATTGAGCAATGGCAGGTTATGCCTACATCTATTTGCAACTCTGCCAACTTAACGGTATCATCCGTTAGTCCTTCTCTACTGTAAGTTTAGCCTGGTTAGGTGATGGCATCCTTTGCTTATGTTTCTCCGTCTTTTCGTGACTTGAAATATTACTAAGCTTTGGTATAATGTTGCAGTGGCAAAGTTTACAGTAGGCCTCCTCCGTTGTTTCAGAAGCCTTTTTAAGCCACACAAGTCTTCTCCGATTCACTATTGTACTTTCGATTGCTATCATAATTACTTTTCCATTTTTTTGATGCTGACATTTTAATTGTTATTTTGAAAAATAAATATCCGTAGCCGAATGGAATGACAATTACAAAACATCTGGATAAAGAGTGACAGAGCGTTTTGCCCCAGGTTATAAGGACGGCTCACGCGTGGGGTGGTGTCACCCTGCCCTAAATTTCTATTGGCTAGTCTTAGTCGCTTGGGTTGTCCATGTGCCCATGACTAGTCAAACCCTAATTTAAAGACTCAATCAGCCATGTCGTGCGTGATCGCATAAATACAGACTCATGTAGCGTCCTCCAAAAGTGGCCCAATAGACACAAATATTTCACAACCATACCCTGTCCCAAGGTCAGGGTCTATACTCAACGCTCCGTCCCCCGGCCAGTTTTAGGACCGTGTATGACTCAATTGCTAAAACTAAAACGGCATGAGGAGGGGAGGAGTACCATGACCAACAAATGACCTTTACTCACAGCACATTCATTTCAACACTAGTAGGAATCTGGATCATGGTAACTAGCGTATTACGCCAGTTACTGACCATTTGACCACAAAGGTTCTAAAATTATTACGATTCTTAAACCGTAATGACAATAACCCTGTATACTAGGACTGGAAAAAATAAAGAAAAAAGCNAAACAGAAAAAAAAAAAAAAAAACCCCCCCCCCCCCCCCCCCCCCCCAAAAAAAAAATTTGAAGCCAAACCACCCTGAAAGAAGGCCAAATTTTGAAAATTTGGTCTTAAAAAGGCCAATCTGGTAAACCCTGGGCTGATATGGGAGCATGCATTGTTTTGTTTGTGCTGCCAGCTATTGAGAATATGAAAAATTAGGACGTTTTTCATCTTGCCCCGCTCATCATCTTGCCCGGTCTCCCCTATTGATAAGCTATTCAAATTAACATTATAAATTATAAACCATTTAAACAATTTGAAAAGGGGCTAGAAGTGTGTAATTAATCGATTTTTTTCATTACCGTGACAAATCAAATTAATATAATTAGCCTATACTTATACTAATGTGATAATTCATATTCATATTATTAGAAATTCACCATTTTCCTTGGCCTTTTATGCATACCTTAATTGTTAATTTTATTATCATTTTGTAATTGTCGATAGTTGTCTATATATTATACGCGAAAATGTCTTTTCTTTATAAAGCAAAACTGTAACGTGGGGATCGCTTCTGTAACTAAGCGCCCACTTCTGACACCAATTATGTAACATAGATGACCGCTTCTGACGCCATCTTAATGTAACGGTGTGCCCCGTTTCTCACTTGTGAGCGTTAATTAACAGCAATCTCTTCCACACAATAATAACATTGAAGTTCTTGGCCTTGGTAAACAGAAATAACTTTAAGGCAGCAACTGAACACATGTACACTTTCTACAAATAAAAACTCATCAGTGAGAACACAGCACAGCCATCTCTCTCTGGCTCTCTTCCCATCCCTCATGTCTAACTCTCGCTCGAGTCCTCTCCGTGTTCTCTCTAAGTGACCACACACTCTTGACCTCGACATTGGCCTCATTTTGACCCTGACACACCACCGAATTCCTTTCATCCACTTTTCTCACGTGACAAAAACATAAGTAATAATAATAAAATAATTACTTAACTAACCTAATCTGACCTGACACTTCTAGTACTTATTATAGTTATTACTATTACTTTTGGAGCCGGTCGGAGTCAAATTTGGTCCTGTAAAGTTTTCACATCGGTTTCACATTGTATCTTAAAACCGTTTTATATATCGATACATTTTTTCTCAATATTTGAAAACTTTTCATTCATTACCCTTGAGTAGAGCTGATATAAAACTCACTTGAATAGAAATGGCAGCCATTAAAATCAAATTAAAATCAGCTAAAAAGCCAAGTCATGTGACTATTGTTTACTCACAAGTGCGTTTGTTTGATGGAGCCACGAATGATTGCTAGCAATAAGTGTATGGTATTCTACTGCAGTAAAATTAAAACAAGGCTGTAACTGTAATTATAATTTTTATGTGTGTATGTGTAGAGTAGTTCTTTTAAATTTTTAGTTTGGACAAAAGTTATTCAAATTGAGTTTCTGACATGTGAAAAATATATTTTGCTTTTAAATCACATTACAAGGTGGACTTAAAATAATTTTGTTTACTTTTTTTTCATGTGACTGAATTGAGTATCTGGAACTGCTAAACTACAAAGACAGGCTCGGATTAAGCAAATGCAATACAGGTCCTGTTGAGCAGGTATTAATTATTCCTGTTACTTATCCAAGATGAAGATTCGTATTACTTTGTAAACAACATGTATTGTAATTTGAAGGGTCATATTACATTTATGGGCATGGGATGGGGTGTGAGAAAAATTAATCAGAATGTTTTCCAGCTGCGGGACTACTGAAATGTGTATAAGTATAAGAAATAGTGTTTAGAATTTAAAAATAAATGTGGGGGAAAAAAAAAGGACTCGATTTAATGGTTTAAAGTTAATTTTTTTAGAAAGGTAGTTAAAAAATTGCCTTGATGATATATATATATTTTTTTTTTTTAAATTATTTTTTTAAAAGTAAGAACATAGCAATATTCCCTGATTCTATAATATGTATACAAGTTTTCATACTCACATTTTAAAAAATATATTTTCAGAAGTCACTGAAGCTGGCAGATGCCATTGCTGTGTGCCAGCCAGCCAGCTACCCAATGCAGGTTGAAGATTGTTAAGGACACACAGAGCAGATCTTTCTGCTTAATAATAACATATACAACCAACGTTTAAGGAAATGAATGGAAACGTTGTGATAATATACTGACAAGTTACAAGTTATTAAAAGTTATTATATTATGTGTAGAAAAATTACATAATAAATTAAATACAATTGAGAAAGGAAAATTGTGTTTTAGTCAAATTTATTATTTAAAGTTATGAAAAATGAATGCTCTTTTAAAGGGTTACAAAGACAGATTTCTAGACATGTATATATAAAATGGCAAATTATTCCTATTTTAACATGTAAAATTAAATAATGCACAGAAATCTAGTGAAATATCATTAAAAATACATATATAATATATAAATAAATAAAATGGATACAAAAAATAAATATATCTTACATGTACTATTACATCACCAATATAATCTATATAACCAAGCACTTTCTTTTTACTTCTACTTCTAATCAGGCAACAATTTGTTAGTTCTAGTCACCAGCACAGTATGAATCTAGCTACAACTACAACTACAATATGCCATTGATATATATTATTTCTATCTAAGAAAGTTCTCATGCATGTGATAAAGTCAATTTGACACATACTGAGATTTCTAGTTCTAGCATATTGCTGACTTCCAGTAGTCCACTTCTATACTTCTAATTATATTATTATATTTACATATGACGTTATGGGCATGATGAGCAAACATGGGCAAGTGAAATTTACAAATGTTAGGTAAAATAACAAAAAAAAAACCCTTTCCCTAATTGGAAAAAAAAGTTCGGCACTCTTGTTTGGCATTCCCACTCTATTCTCACAGTTCAAAGCAGGATCAACAAAAGTAAGAGTAAGCTTTAGTAAGTGAGAGACAAAATCAAGGGTGGGAATTCCAGTTGGTATATTACAAATTACTGGTAATGGGTAAAAGTAAAATACAAAAAACAAGCCATCATTCGGGTTGCTAAGGCAATGTAGATCAAATAACTGGATAAACCCATAGTCATACAGGTCTTGTAACTAAAATACAAAGTTGGTACAAAAGAACAATCAAGGGCTTTCAAATTAAATATGAAAATAAAAGCATTTGAAAAAGAATGTCACTACTAGTTACTACTATATATTACTATGGAATCTCAGGTCTCTTTGGATACTAATTCCAACTTAGACACTACCTTTAAGGTAAAGAACAAACTAATATATAATTAATGAATTTAAATCTGCACCAATAACAGTTACCACAAGGAAATGCTTAGGTAATTTCATAAAATAAAAAGTGTAGGAGGCCTAACATAATCTTACAAGGAAAAAAAATTAGGTTAGATGTGTATATGAATATAGAAAGAACATATTAATCAAAAAGACCTAGATGGCAAAAAAATTAACATTTCATTAGTCATAGTCGTTTTGCTTGAATGAAAAAGTACTTAGGGTGATTTAAAAAATGTGAAATTATCATGGAATCTCCATGTCAATGAAGTTATTTACAAATCAAACATAGAGTCTACCTTACGCTTTGTAAAAAGAATTTTTTTACAGATGTAAATAAAACTAAAATGCTCACTGTGGTGAGACCTGCATTAGTATTAGAATAGAAAATGCGTCTGTATGAGACCAATCCACCAACAAAAACTTGAGCAAATTCAAAAAGAAAACAAAACAAAAAAACTGCCAGATTCCTTATTACTGGTAAATATTCAAAACTGACAAGAATTTTAACATTTACTTTTTATTTTATAAATTTAAACCTTGAACTTAAAACACTAGAGGATAGCTGAAAGTAGTAATGAAAAAATGCAATTGTTTGTTCGTCCGTCGAGTCGATGAGGACCATTCTAGTCATCCGAGGGTTGGACCACTCTAGTCATCCGAGAGTTGGACCACTCTAGTCATCCGAGAGTTGGACCACTCTAGTCATCCCAAGGTTGCGGTGACTGGTTTGCCTATGACTGACGACGATCCGGGCACGGAATTTTCGGGAACAGAAAGGACAAGGAACGAGTGGAGGGTTGGCGTTGCTCCTGTTTGCCTCGCAATTGTCCTGGCACATTCGTGAATGGATTGGCGCCAGGTGGACCGGTCCATTGCAGCTCTTTCCCACGTGTCTGGGTTGATGGCAAATGCAATTAATTTAAACTTGGATATACAAGACAAAAGATAAATTTATACTATAATCTGAAGGTCATAGAGATAAAGACACTTTTCTTATTCCGAATGCAAGAGCAAACACATGCAAATTCTTGTTCTTCCCGTCTGGAAAATGGACGTGGAATTGGATGCCTGAAGGAACCAGAAAAAACAACGTTTTATCAACATTTAATAATTTAGAATTAATAAGAATTCAGGGATAGACACATATCAAGGAGAAGCGTAGGACACAATAACCTTCTTTATAGAAGGAGCACATCTATACAGATAAGATATATTCTAAGAAAATTGAAAACGTTTGAAAAAGTAAATTAAAATTGTCAATTACCGTCTTTAAATTTTAAAATGTGTAAAAAGTGTATAAGTTATAAGTATGATAAAACAACATAATAAAAAAGATATGACACCTTTTTCAATGAACGAATTTAAGTTGTATCAAGTTGTTAAGTCTTCTCGTCCATTGTCGGCGTCTGCGATTATTCCATGGGCATAGACCACATTCAGGCATTTTTATCCTGGGTCAGAATCTTTCAGTAATTGCCAATTCTCTTGATGCATGTCTTCAATTCTCGGTGCTAAGTGTTTCCTGGACGACCCTGGGGATTCCATTTCAGGGCTTGCCTTGTATTGGCAGGTTGTTTTAGAATATGACCAAGTAAATTTTATCAAACTCAGACGGCTCATTTGAATGGAAATTGTATATTTGTCTTGTCATTTTCCTCCTTGTAGCATGCACGAATAGACTCATCTTATAGAAGACAATTTCAAGAAAATCGCAACAAACTGGGTCCCATCATTTCTACAATCTATTTTGCGGCACGCATGTTTGAGCCATTCGTGGAAACGAATTAAATTCTAGTAATTTTTATGACCTGTTACTGTTAGAGTTTCGTGCAATCTGGAGATGAAGTTCTTGGTTATCATTTGTCAATTGTTTCTTGTAGTGCCAAGTATACTGCGGCAAATATCCTAATCACTATAATCAAAATTTGTGGGTCTCACTTGTGTGAAGACATTGTTCGCGAGGGAAATAATTCAGTTGCATTTTCTATACTTGCCGACGGCAAATGACATATCAAATATCAGGCATTGAGTATGGTCATATAGTATTAGATTTATCGAAGAACAGAATGTGAAAATGAAGCTCACAGAAGAATTCCAGGAATATATTCCAATTGTCGATAACAGCTCAAGGTTTAGCCAACAGCATCATTAAAATTCATTAGAATTTGGATTAGATATGACAAAGTTTGTTGGTCAAGAATACTGCGGATGTTCTAAAATAGCAGGTAGAAAAGGTGGAATCCAAGCAATAAAGTGTTTTCCGAGAATGTAATCAGCCAAGAAAACTAAATCAAAATGTTCGTTTGCTATGTGAAACTACATACATGGACTCATAAATATAAAAGCTGGCGTATCTTTGCTAAAAATGTGACAGAAAATGTATTTAGAACAATCGGTGACGTATTTAATTATACTTGCAGATATAATTCTTTTTATGTTCGATATGTGTACACTGTCTTTAACTTCAATGTAATAAATTTGCAGGAAATTTAGTTCAGTTTTATTGTAAAAAAATTTATGACATTTTTCTAAAATCCAGGGAGCTGGGTGAGGGTGGCAAATGCCCCCCTGTCCACGCCCATGGATTGATGTCACCCGCGCCCGTTTCCCCGTTGATACTACTGTAAAGATGAATTTATTATTGTTTTAAAAGTCAACATTTCACAGTATTATGATTATACAAAAAATTATTTATTGAAGCTCAGGTGTTAAAATTTAATAACATAGACAAGGTTATGTTATAACCTTAGGATATTAAATTAAAAGATGGTTTCACTTGTACTATACGAATTTCAATTACGCCATTCTTTGCATTGGATTAGAGATTATGTGTATTATAAATAAATATATAAATAAAAAGGCCCTTAATTAACACTTCAACTGGCAACAGTGTTAACCATGACGGGATGTGGGATATTGCCAGTCTATATTTCTAGATGTTGCATGCGAGCAATCCCAGTAGGAAGAAGCTATGTGAAAAAAAATAATTTAAAAAACAACGATTTAGTAAATAATTGGTTTTAAATGGTTTCAACAAAATACACAATTTTACAAAACAGTAGAATCTTGGTATTTATTTTATTTTGAAACTTTACATCTTGATACCTCTTTTCTCTTCTTCTAATTTTCTATCCTGCTTTTAAAATGTAATTGTGACAATCTTTCTTGATTTATGACTGTCTCATGCATTTTAATTTTAACACACCATATTTCCATGACCCTTTTATTCCCAGCACATCTTTTAACTTTCCGATTCAATTATTTTTTCTCTACTTAATTAAATAGTTTTCCATATTATTATTATACGAGCAACAAAGCCCTTCCAAGGACGTTCTGCCGTCGTAAAGGTGGCATCTTGTATCTCCCCTCCAACAGTACAACAGCCGTCTCTACCGGCCATAAATGTGCATCGCGTCAAAAATACGATTATTTTACAAATATAATAAATAACCCGTAAAAACAAATTTTAGGACTATAAATCCCAACGAGTACCGCTCATTTCTAGTTATTGTTTTTAAATTTATATATATTTGTTTATAAACTTATTAATATTAATTTAATTTGATTTAAAGAATTCATTACTACACCGGATACTATTCGGATCTGCGATAAGTGTTTGCCGACTCCACATAGTGGCGAAAATCTCTATCCGGCCCGGAATTAGAAATTTATAATTATAATTTTTAATTCATAACTAACGAAATATGTATCACAACAGAATTTAACAAAATTCACAACTTCATTTATACGTTTTAAAAAAAAGAAAAAAAAAAAAAAAAAAGAGCAACCTTGCATCGTGTGACAATTGTAATGTAACTTCTTTTTTAAAATTTTTTAAAAATTTATTTTACAAATAATTTTTTTTACGTATCTATCAAATACAGAGAGTACCCGTAAAAAAGCCACAGCTCAATTTAATATGCGTACACGAAAATGTGCGCACCGTATATTGACAATAAAATATTTTTGAAAGCGCACCCGTCAAAGTAAAGCCTTGGAAAAAAATACTGCACAAAAACCAACTCGCTTTGAACGTCCGCGTAAACTTGTTCAATGTGAGATTAATTTTTTTGTTCTGATTGGCTGTGGGAGTCTTTAGGAGTTTGAGGCTTGGGGGACTAATCGCTATCGATGACCGCACAGAAAATTGCATTTTATTTTATAGGATTTTATTTAAATACTTACGTCCATTTATTTGTACTGATTAAACTGTATTCGCGAATTACAATGCATATTATGTTACATTAATAAAGCTTAACATTTATTGTTCTAATCTATTGTTTGTGCATCTTGCATTTTTAACAGGTTAATAAAAGGTTAATTTAATGTCTAATTTAATTTAGTACATTTCAATTTCAAGTCAAAGCTGTAAATTTCGAAAATTTAAAAACTGAATAGTCCACACCTTTGTGAGATTCAATATCAGCCGCCTTTGGGTGTCATCTTCATCTAAGTCCTGGTATTTCTATTAAAGTTCATTTTTAGTTAATTATAAAAAGTTTCATTTAGGACTGTCACATAAGATTCTAATTGCGGGTATTCTTGGATTAAATTGTAAACATCTTCTAAGTTATCTTATACCCGATCGTTTAAAAAAAAATCTTATTGTGAGTTCAAAATGAAAGGGACTTATAGACCGGAACTCTTAATTCTTCTTCCTTAAAGCTTAATATGATCTCTCTTCCTCAGTTTCCATGAGTGCGTTTTAAGTAGCTTTTCACAAGCATATTCCACAAAGGACTGCATCACATGTTGAAACAATTACAATCTTATGGCCTATTGCTGCTTGGTCATGCATACCTTTTGACTTTTGTCAACACTCAACAGTAATTACTTTAAAATGATGACACTGTTGTGTAAGTGTAATAGCCCATATCTGTGGTTGTGGATCACATAGAGCTTAAATTTTAACTTTTTAAAATTTAATAAGCAAGGGCTAGTAACGATTAATTTAGATTTAATGGTTAACTTTTGCAAAATTAACGATTAATTTTTTGAATTAATCGTTAATTTCGATTAAAGCCAAACATCTCAAGGGAAGTAACAAAAACAGGTAACTGACATTTTTTGTTTTATTTAGCTATTTCCCCTGTTATTTATTTTTTTAACTGCGAGAAAAACCACACGCTTTTTTAAAACTGCCGTTGACTGTTGTACTATGTTCCTCAAGGATACAGATCCTGCGATCTGCCAAAATCGCTTTACGTCATAAAACATTAAAAATAGCCTAGAAGTTGGTTTGCGTTTTTCCTAGAAGTTAAGTTAAATCTAATATTGGTTTGCGTTCTTCCTAGAAGTTAAGTTAAATCTAATATTGGTTTGCGTTAGATATTTAAATGTCCCTTCTCTGTCTCCGAAAGGGGGGGGGGCAGCTTATCTTATCGATCTAATCTTCTCTTATCTTAATATCTTATCTGTTACAGACGCTTCTTCTCTACAGAAGAGTATGGGTTGTGTCTAGTCCTGCATTCTTATTAGAGTTTTAAATGTTGATAAAGTATTAGTTTCTGTGGTTTCTTCAGGCAACCCATTCCATGCCCGAATTCTGAATGTGAAAAATGAGAATTAGTGTGTGTTTGTTCTTGCTATGGAATAAGAAGTTTGTTTTTATCCTTATGTCTATCTGAGGGTTGTACCTTTGTGTTGTATTTATCCATTAGAATTATGTGCTTTACGTATTATTGCTACCTTGCTCTTGGCTCTATTATCCTCTGCCTTTTGTGTTTCAGGGTTTAATGATTAAACTAATGGTGTTAAGCTTGCCAGTTTTGAATATTCTCTCGTAATAAATGTGGAAGCTCTTTTTTGACTTTGTTCTTGTTTTCTACTGATACTGAAAGAGATTATAATTTGCCCACATTTTAATATTTGGTCTTTGTTAATAGTCATTTGAAAACAAAATAGTTAATTGTTCATCAATGCTGTTGGCTCACCAAAATATTGTTTTAGAGCATTTTTTTTCCTTCAGAAGGGGAGAGAACCACAAATTATTTGTATTTTAACTTAGCATATCAGAGAAAAGTTTCATTTGATCTTTATTACCTTATTACAGCACATTCACTATGATTCACTTTCTTCTTGGGTAGTTATTACTACCAGAGGCGTCACAAGGGTTGGTGTCACCCGGGGCAGTACATCATGGTGTCACCCGGGGCGGTAGCTCATGGTGTCACCCCCTCACGATTTAACATATAGAACTCCTCCAAGTTTTCCAGTGGCAAATAACGGGAATATATAGAATTTTACAGTCTGGTGTCACCCGGGGCGGCCCGCCCCCACCGCACCCCTAGTGACGCCACTGATTACTACCTATTTTTAACTACTAGTTATAGTAGTACCCAGTAATAGAAGTACCCAGTAATAGAAGTACCCAGTAATAGTAGTATCTAATGATAGTAGTACCCAGTAATAGTAGTACCCAGTAATAGTAGTACCCAGTAATAGTAGTACCCAGTAATAGAAGTACCCAGTAATAGTAGAACCCAGTAATAGAAGTACCCAGTAATAGTAGTACCCAGTAATAGTAGTACCCAGTAATAGAAGTAACCAGTAATAGTAGTATCTAGTGATAGTAGTACCCAGTAATAGTAGTACCCAGTAATAGTAGTATCTAGTGATAGTAGTACCCAGTAATAGTAGTACCCATTGCTAATTGATTTGAAATAATTGAAAAAAAGTTGTGAGGATGTTAAAAAATGTATTACAGCACTCTTTAAAGTTAGATTTATCTTAGTGTAGGCTAAATATCATAATCTTGTATAAAACTAAATATGATATGGTGTTAAGTTGTGTCATATTGCAATCATCTCTACCACTTTCTAAATAAATTTTTTTAATTAACAATAGTGTCTTCTTCTGTTTAGACCAATGGCCAGAAAATGTTCAAGGTGAGAGCCTCAGTTTAAGAAGAAATATGTGGACTTCAACATAAATTTATTGATTTAGAATGTTCAAGACAGTGTCCTTTACTATGGTGTAGTCCTTTTAAAGGTAGATATAAGTAAACTGTAGCTGACTGTTTCCCAGTGTATAAACATTTTGAGAGGTGCTCAGTGCATATCATTAATAAATGGATCAAATTAATTGCCATTAGTTTTGAATAAATTGAAATCTTTCTTCAAAAGGTTTAACGTTAACAGCAATTGAATCACCAAAAAAGTCACAAGAAGATTGTCCCCCAAATAGACCTAAAGACGGACCTTTTCCCAGTGATCTTCCTTTTATGTTGAAGTCTTATTTAATAAATATCAACAATATATTATGGTAAGTTAACTCTTTATGTTAAATATATGAGCATCCAACTGGATAATGAAGAAAATGAACAAGACTTTTGAAATGAGAATTTTGACAGTCACCATTCTTCTGTTTACATGTTCCCGTACAGTCACCATTCTTCTGTTTACATGTTCCCGTACAGTCACCATTCGTCTGTTGACATGTTCCCGTACAGTCACCATTCTTCTGTTGACATGTTCCCGTTCTAACTAATTGAATGTCATGTTTCATTTGGCCATTCTTGTTGAAGTTGTGGGGGATGAAATTGACAAACTCAGGTCAATTGTTTTGCCTTTGATTAATGTATCCATTCAATCCTATCAGTCCCAGTATAGAATTGGTTCATTTCCTGATTTCAGCTATTTTCCCCTTATCCATTTCTGTATGGGCAGAGGCAAGAATTTGTTTCGTCATTTGGTGGATGATAATTGTCTGTCTTATCTTATCTTATCTTATATGTTACAGACGCTCCTTCTGTACAGAAGATTATTGCGTCCTACGTATTTCTATGGTTTGTGTTTAGTCCTGTATTCTTACTAGAGTTTTAAATGATGATAAAGTGTTGGCTTTCCTGGTTTCTTCAGGCCCGAATACCGGACGGAAAGAAAGAAAACTTGTATGTGTTTGTTCTTGCATATGGAATAAGAAAGGTGTTTTTATCTTTATGTCTATTTCAGGGTTGTATTAAGTTATTTTTGTGTTGTATTTCTAAATTAGAATTAATTGCCTAATGTATAATTACTAATTTACTTTTGGTTCTTCTATCCTCCAGTGTTTCAAGGTTTAATGATTTAACTAATGGTGTTACTCTTGTCAGTTTTGAATATTCTCCAGTAAT
>MUZC01004629.1:610307-649509 GCA_002072015.1 Radix auricularia | reverse complement strand
TATGTTACCTATTTCTTCCATTTTATTTAAATTTATTGAAATTTCCTTGTCGCCTGAGGCAGAAAATGATGATGCAAAATATGTGTTAAGGATATTAGCTTTAGTCTCATTATCATTATAGGTTTTATTATTTGAGCCTTTTAGTGTGGCTATACCTGAAGGCTCCATTTTTTTTTATTTGATAAAGGACCATAAGTTTTTATTGTTATCTTTAGTTATCACATTGTTTATATAATTATTTTGGAGGTTACGGCTAAGTTTTTGTGTCAAGTGTTTAATTTTTAAGTATTTTTTGTGTATCCTTTCTAAATTGGTAGCCTTAAATTTCTTAAATAAATTCTCCTTTAGTTTGCAATACTTTTTTAATTTAAAATTGAACCAGCATTTATTAATTCTATTTGAAGTTATTTTTGTTGGAACATTCTGATCCATTATGGTTTTTAGATTTGTTTTTATTTCCTTCCATATTTCTTCTACGGGGCTATCTATGCTGAATTTACTTAGGAAATTTTGTTGGAAATTAGAAGCTGATTGGTGTAATTTTATTAAGTTGCATTTATTCCAAAGATATATTGTTCTTCTAGGCATCTTATTTATTTTAGTTTTAATTGTGTTGGTTACCCTAACAATATCATGGCCAGACAGCCCAGGAATTATTGTGCAGTCTAGTACTAGTCCTGGTCTGTTTGTTAGGAATAAATCTAGTGTTTTGTTTTTCATAGTTGCTTTTTTTACTATCTGTTCTAGGTTTATGTTGTTTATTGTGTCTAAGAAATGTTCATTAATTTCTTTATTATTTTGGTGGCTATCAATTGTATAGTTTTTCCAATTTATCACTGGAAGATTTAAGTCCCCCATAGTCCAAATTACAGCATTTTTATGATTTTCTTTAATAGAAATTAGTTGACTGCAGAGATTCCTCATGTATTCTTTGTTTGTATTTGGTGGCCTATATATACTGCCTACAATAAAGGGTGATGAGTTTGGTGTAACTATTTTGCAAAAAACAGATTCTATATTAGAGTTTGGTTGTGTGTTAATTTCTTCGGCTATGAGAGTTGATTTTATTGCAAGTAGGACGCCACCATGGTTGTCTGTTCTATCTTTTCTAAATATATTATAATTGCTGCTAAAAATTTCAGAGTTATATATGTTGGGATTCAACCAAGTTTCAGAACCAGCAATTATGTCTGGTTCTTCTGTTTTTATAAGAAGTTCTAAATCTGGAATTTTATTTTTTATGCTTTGGAAATTAATTATTAGAGTTTTAAGAGTGTTTTGATTGTCAGTATCATTAGATTTTTTATTTTCATGGGTTTGTGTGGCAGGTCTGATTTTATCTAGGATGTTTTTTATATTACAATTAGCCAAAACACTGTAAAAGTTTGTGGTGATCAGGTCTTGTAATATATCTGCATACTGACAGATGTGTTTAGTAATTTACTGTCACATAAAACACATTGCTAGTCTTTAACTTTAATGAGATAATATTGTCTTTAATAACCCTTGGACCAGTTTTTTAAAATTACAAGCAGACATATCTAAATCCCCCCATTGGTGTATTCATGAACTATTTAAGATCCTACATTAAATTTGTAAGAACAATTTTTAAAAAAAATTTGCAATGAGTTTTTTTTTCATTCACTAGTTCATTTGACAATTTGTAAAATTATCTTTCTTGTCCAACTTACCCTGACCATATGTTTAGTTTTCTCCAATGATTAATGCATTACATTAGTGTCGATTGATGGCTGATATTAGCCAGTACGTAAAACTTGCATTTGAATTTGCTTTTAAAATAGTAAATATAGAAGTAGACAATGAGTTATTAGCAACTTTAGCAAACATTTATCTTTGAAGTTTATCTTGTCCAGTGACTTTTAAAATTAATTTCAATAATTGTCTCATTAGTGTGATGCTTTATTAATAAATCTTATATTATAAATAATTATTTCTTAGATGATGGAACAATGATGAATCCAGTTCCGTATAATACAGCAAATGCTCTTTCCCGAAAAGAATCTAGAAGGGTGGCAACAATCAACTATGACAGGAAAGTCTGGACTCAAGACTAATAATATCGCAGTTGTAGCAGTAATACATATTATAAAGATTTTAAAATATAATTTAAGACTTAAAATTACTAAAAAATTGTAGAGGTAATTGTTTAATTAAATAATGAAAAAAAAATATGAATGTTCTTTATTTTAAATTTATAAAAACAAAAATCACCAGCACAAGAGAGGCTCTGAAAAGTTAAAACTGTGGAAAAATTACGGTGGGATAAAGGTTTTTTATTTTAATTTTGATTGGTATTTGTCGAGAAATGGGGTAGGAGGTTCAAAAATATATTATTAAAAAAATCATTATAATGCTCCGTATGTGGGCCACACTCTACTAAGATTTTGATGATAACAAAATTCAAAGAGTCAGAATTCACAATGTTTTAAAAAGAATTTAGAAGTAAATCTCACTTAGTGGGTATTTGTTTTAAATCAACCATGAAACTTCACTAGCAGACAGGAAAGTTATATTTTAAACAAGGTGTCGATTTTTTTTTTTTTTAAAAAATAGACAATTATTTGTTTAATATTTATCCTTAAATATCTGAAATTTTATATTGAGATACTTTGGAAAAAAGCTGGGGTGGGAGGAGTAAAAGAAAAGGAGTAAAAAAAAAAATCAAATCATATTAATAGGAATTTTATTTTAGAATACATCCACTGGTGTAAACTTATATTGTCTATTATGGTACTGCAGCTATAGTTTCACATAAAGTGGATTGATATTATTCATGAATCTGCCAGTTAGAAACAAAAAAAAACAACTGAATTAAACAGATTGGAATTTAAAACAACAATAAAAAAAATACATTACTCAACTAATTTAACTGAAAATATATACCTTGTTTGAAATAAAAACACAAAACATACCAAAATAATAACAAAGAAAGCTGTTGTTTATGCATTGGTGCATAGTTTATTTTTTAAATGAAAATGAAAAGAAATCATAGCTATTTATATGTATAAAAACAATAAAGTGTTCACATGGTATTGTACTACAATATCTGATTTTTTAAAAATAGATGGTTTTAATATGTGTCAATAATTTAATTATCTGTTGTCATCAAAACTATTTTTCATCAACCATGGTAATGATAAAAAATAATGATAAAGTTACAATGTACACAATGATATTATTTCTAGGGTGAAAGGAATTTTTTTCTTACTTTTTTTAAAATCTTAAAATATTAAAAACCTTAATATTTTACATATTCATTGTGACATCAATTAAAGTTAAAGTTTTAAAAATAATGTATTTCAAAATGTTACAGTGAGATGTTTTATGTCAAATAAAGAATTATTGTCAAAGTTTTAGACAGTCAGTTACTTTTATTTGTAAAATGTCATTTCTTGTTGATTAACCAATAAGTTGGTATATTTTTCATTACATTTCAAAGATTAACAATGCAAATCTTTTTAAAAAAAAAAAGAAAAAAAAAGTTCTTTAAACTTTTAAAAACACTATAAGATCTTGTGTTCAATGCCAAATGCATTTGCTTTATTCTGTTTGTTGTGTAAATCATATTTAACTTTTATTATCACTTTAAAAAAATGTTCTTAAACAGTATTTACATAATAAAACACAGTACTACATTCATTCAATTTAATAGCAACACAACATTTTTTAGTTGTTTTTAAAATAATTTAAAAAAAAAAAAAAAAAAAGATAACTATATTATTTTAAAAATATTTGTGACTCCCAATTACTCAAAGCAGCTTAAAAGAAAATCATTATAAAATTTTTAAAAACAAATGTTACATAAAAGAATGTTTAATTGTTTTATTAAGTTTAAAATAATTTTTTAATATTAAATAACAACATAAATAACACAGAATAAAGATAATAAGTGTGTAAAATATCACCCAAAAATAAACATTTTCTTTAAAATAAAATAATATTAATTGTATTTTTTGTCAGTAATAATTATCTCATAAAAACGTTTTATTAGATACAAATTCAAAATAAGGAATGTAATTTAGTAAATTATCCTAACATCTCTTATCAAAATTAATTTTTCATTAAAATCATTTAAAACATTTTTGTTACAATTACTATAATATGGTTTTTTGAAATTATAAAACAATCTGTAAAATATGTATTATTTATTTTTAAAAATTGTTTTTAAATATTGTTAAATAATTATTGAAAGGAAACAAGTTCACAACTACATTGACTAGATGTGTCTGTTTTAGCTTCAGTATATATTTAATTCATTTTTCTGATTAAACTTTATTGAACTTGATACACAGTTTATTATAACATTAAATTATTGTTTTTTGTTTTAAATGCCCATTTCAATACATTAATTTAAAGTTGAGGAATGTTTTGGGCCTATTAAAAGGGGTAATAACAATTAGGATTCAATTCTACAAAATGCAATCTTCACCTGTAAGAGTTATATTCTTGACTAGAGATCACAGTTTGAATAAAAAAGTTTTCATCTACAAATTTACATTCACAACATTAAGTGGTTTACAGGGCAATCCTTGGCGATATAACATGTTAAAAAACTAGTGTAAACATCTAGTTTTTGTTTTTTTATACTTGGTATTGAAATATTTTGTTAAGTCGCTTTGTCCAAGCTTGTGAATTCTCTTTAGCTGTATAGTTTATGAGTTTTACATGTTTATATTTAAAAATTTAAAGCAATTAAATTAGTATTATTAGAACAACATGATTTACATGAGTTGTATTAAAAATTATGTATTTGAAAAGACATTTATAGTTACAGAAATTGGTTTAAGCTTGTGATAATACATTTTAGATTAGTTAATAAATCCGTTTTCTCCCTAAATTGAACATTTGTCATCAAATTTAAAGAAAGTTCAAATGAAAAAAAAATTAAAATGAAAGTGTAAACTAATGTAGAGCCACAAATTCATAATTAATATTTATTTTTTATAATGTGTGCAACCTTATATATGTTGTAGTAAAAATGTGCTGCTATCCATTATGTTCTTCCATGTTTGTTATAAGTAATTTACATGTGATCAAACAAAAAATAGCTAATGAACTAAACAAAATTATAAAAATAAAATAATGTCATAACAATGATATATTTTTTTGGGGATGAAATCAAAGTGTTTGAGGCTAAAATGGTGCAGAACGTGAAGGGGGTACATGGAATGATTTTCATATAATAAACTTTTTACATGGGAAAACATAGACTGAAATATGTCAATTTTTTACAGGTTCGACAACTAAACATTGTTGACTAGTTTTATCAAATAAATAAAATTGTGATTAATAGGTGATTTCATATTTCAGATCCCACATATTTTCTCCTTAGCAGCCCAAGTCTAATTTTTCTGTTTTTTGAACTTTGAAAATATTTTTGAACAGTATTTTAATTGTAATAATGAATACAATATGGTTTTTGAAAAATAAATCATTTCTTTGAAAATATGAAAACAAAGTACACTATAGTCAAAGTATTTTAGAATTTGTCTTATTAAAAATTAAATTTAAGGAACTAGAGGATTTAAAAAATTAATTAATAATTTTTTAAAGGAAATAATGAACTAAGATTTTGGAAAAAGTTGACTTGTTTGTAATGTAACATTTATTATCAATATTTTGTAAACACAGGAAAAATTGTTCTTAATTTGTTAAACCACTAGCCTTGCTGAAACTTTTCATTCATGAGATTTAAATCCGGCATACATCATTTACAGTCAGCAAAAGATATTTCTAAAGTCTATTGATGAAACAACAATAAAAATTTACAGCTTTTGCAAATACAAAAATTTGCAACACATACCTGACAAAAACAATGCCATCTGTTGAACTTGTAAATTATAGAATGGAACAAAAATATTGGTCTCCTTTCACAGCATTTATTAATTTGGCTGCTTGGCATAATAAATATTGTGAAATGTAATAGTTATGGCTAATTTTCAACAATAAAGGAATAACAATATCATAACTTTCAAAAAACAAAAATAAACATTCACTGAGTCTCAATCAAAAGGATGTATGAAATGAACTTATGTAACTTTCATGAAATCAGTACAGTTGATATATTACATTCAAATAGAGCATCATAAATATTAAAAGCAAAATAATAATTCAAAGTTTTGTTGTTGACAAAGTTCATTATTTATATTTTTTAAATGGTATTTGGATGATTTTTTGTCTAAAGATTTATTGTAAATAAAATTTCACAACACTTTGAGGAAGTAACAAATGACTGTGACTATCAATGATAAACATTTCATCTAATATAATTTGATTTCAAAGCAAAGGTTTGTTAATGTGTGAATCAATACACAGCAATGAAAGAGATTGCACATCTTTTCAGAAAAATGAAATGATTTAAAATTTCTATGATTTTTTTAAAAAGCTTTCTACTTTGATATTTGAATATTGAAGATTGCTTCTTGTATTTCCCTTAGCATTTTGGAGGCATATTAGAATATTTTTTTCTTATGATTTAACAATATTTAATTCTATCTTTCTCCATTGCCTTTTAATTATGTTAACTTATTCGTTTAATTGATCTCTTTTTTAAAAGATAGATTGAAATAAGCTAATTTAGTTGAGCATCTTATAAATAAATTTAGAAATTAAATATGGTGCCTACCAATATTAAAAGTAAATTTCTAGTTATGACAGGAATTAAATTATCAATATCATAATATTTAGTGGTTTTTTTTTTGAAAGATTTGACATAAAATATGAAATTAAATATACTTTTTTAAAAATGTTTGTGATTGATTAAATTTTTTTTTTGTTGGAAAACAACATTTAATTTTTATAACAATTATTGATACAACAATCAAAATTCTACTAAATGCTACACAAACTTCAAAAATATTTCAAATAGTCATCAAAGGTTATCTATACAATTATTAAATATCATTCAAATAGTTAACAGATTTTGTCTTTCACAAATTACTGTATTTTATTTTTAAAGACCCTGAATTGAAAATGGACAGGCTAAAATTTATAAACATAAAAATACAGAAATAAAATCATATAGTAAAATGGAGGGGAAGTCCAAGGGATGGTATTGGACCAAGGAATGGACCTACTTATTTGAAACAGAATGTAATATTGAATAATGGGCTCATTTTTAAAATAATCGATGCATGCAAATATTGTGTAGTACTATTCATGCAGAAAACTCTGGTGTCATAATCATTCACTCACCCTTCCCAATCAATTTATATTACCCACTCCATGCCCATGCTTGGGAAGGCCTTCAGTAGATAAATTAAAATTATGATGGAAAAAATTTATTACAGATGAAATTTGAAATCACAGGTGACAGAAATAAAACAGGTGACTCTCATAAGACAGCAAGCTGCTTCAGAGTATACTACTTGTAGAAATACAAATAAGCATCAGGAATATAAGTTATATCACAAATGCAGCATGTAGTTGATGAAAATAAAAACATAATAATTTTATTTGGAATTTTAAAGTAAGAGTTAAAACACTTGATTAGCTTGGAAATAAAATAAATATAACATTGACTGATTGTCTTGTGGAAAGTAAAGCAAATGAAGAAAGTGGAATTTTTAAAACTAAGTCTTAAATATTTTGGTTTGAAAACTTATTTTTGTAAGTAAATTTTAGAAATAAACACGTTAATAGCTAATGGAAATTAGTTTAAGTTGTTATCTAAATGAATATTTACAAATGTCATAATACAAAATCTAAGATAGGGACAAGTTTGCAGATATTTACAGTATAGGAAATTCATTGGTCACATTAATTATAATAAATAATAAATCTATTTATTTAACAAGACTAAAAGAAAAATAGTTGAAGAATAAAATATTTCAATAATAATAATATTGGTCTTTAAATGTAAAATTACAAATAAAAAATATGCTAAGTGATACCCGATTAGTTTTCTGACTTTTCAAATATTTTAAATCCACCATTAAAGGCCCAAAAGTTAGTTTAGGAAATTTGTTAGCCTTTCTTTAGAATTAACTATAACATAATATAATATTCTAAACCACATTTAAAATACATGGGTAAATTAGCTAGAATATAAATTAAAATAATTATTTCATATTAATTTTATTTAATTTTAAAATAATTTTGCTGCACTATGTTAACAAAAACATTATTTAAGTTCAGATTTTCAATTTTTTTGTTACAACCATAGAAAATTTGAAGGGGTATTGCATCTTTTTAATTACTGCAATTTAATTGCACGGAAAATTATCGAAAAACTAAATCAATAAATTGTTAAGAAACAGACAATCCTTACACAATGCTGCTGGATTTGAAGTAATAGGAAAAAAAACCCAACTAAAACTACAAAATGAGAAATAATGGAACAAACCAGGATAGAGCAGTACAGAAATACTGTGGAAAACGCTTATTAATGCAGTCATCAGAGGGCATGAGATAAGGTCATTGGGAGTTATAACCTTAAAAAAATAATTATGATCATCAACTGAAATGGCATGATGTTAATACATGTATTACTCAACATGAACATGATCAAGCATAACAGGTTTAAGTTATTAAAAGCAATTCTACTGGGGAAGGAGAATGTTTAGTTATGTCCAAAACATGTAAACAAGGGGAAAAAATGCATTTGTTTTGTATACTTAGATCATAAAACACATTCTAAAATTGTGACACACAGTTACAGAAGTGAAATCATGAAACGCCCAATACATTTAGACTCTGTTTAGATTCACACCCAAACACAGTTCAAGGAAAGGTTATAATTTAGAATGGTTAATATCACTGACTCATTCATCAAGATAAAACGTACAGCATAATGGAGTGAGTACTTAAGTTTACATGTACTTCTGATGTTTTTAAACTAAAAAACTACATGCTACCTGTTACATGAAAATTTAATGAGCACTTAAGTCTAGAATAGTCCTTATTATAATGTTTTAAAAAATAAATAAATAAATTTCGTAATGAAGTATGTAGTGTCTTAACTAAAAAAAATTAATTACATAAAATAATACAAAATAATTCCTGAGGGGATCTTTCTATTCTATTCTATCTTAATCTCATTGCCCAAAGCACTAGAATATGCAAACCTTCCCGTATTTTACCACGGGATTTGATTGTGTAGTCCTACTAGTCACTTATTAACTTGTTAATAAAATGATTTTTTAAATGATTTATTTTAACAACTTATTCTCATGTTGGATTTTCAAGTACGAACGTGTTTAAAGATGAAACTCAAAATGAACTAAAAAAATGGACCATAATTTTAGTTTAATTCTATTTCTTTTATGAAGGTATGATATGAGTTTTGTAAAAAATTATTCACAGAAAAGTGTGAAAAGTATGAAGAATTCTGCAACAGTTTTTTTTAATGAAACACATAAACGACAAGAAAAGTCTCTTACTTTGAAATACCAATAAATTACTTGAATTATATTTTATTTTTTATTTTGCATGCATCTTAACAAATTCAATTTTATTATGTTCGATGCAAACAAAACAAAATTTTTAATTCAAAAGAGTTTTTTAAAAACGTTGCAATGAGTTCTTTTCCTCAATATTTTAACACTCTTTTTTTTTTGGTGAAGGTATTAATGTAAAAATGATTTAAAATCTGAACAATATTAAAGTTTTTTCCTTCATTTTTGTTTCTTAGATGTAAATAATAGTAATGTATAATTTTTTATGCATGTTCATATATTACAGTATGTAAAATACTTATTCACTTTGTGACATTGTATCTTCTAGTCAGTTTATTTCGGCCGTTTGTCTCAGTCATAACCAACATAATATTAATACATCTAACGGAGGCTTTTATCTTCATTTAAATAATCTAATTACCACCTACCCCTCTTTAATGCATAATATAAAAACATATCGCAGCATTAAAAAAGATTTATTATTGTTAGTTGCAAAGTGACAGCATAACTATGAAAAGTAAATCGAAAGAAAAGAAAAAAGAAACTGTATTCGTTTTGTGCTGATATTTAACTGGACTGATAAGGCAGCAAATGGCTGTATGGCTCAGATCTTAAACTCACAAGCTAAAGAACGTTTCTTTTTCCCAAATCCACACACGGGTATCCAAGTTAACCATTGTTTCATTTGGTTAACATTTAACTTTGTGCTGCTGTACTGAACGTGCAAATCTGACGTTGATTCCTACCCCCCCCCCACTCCCTTTAGACAATTTCTTAATTTTATTTTTTGTGTGTGTAGAGTATGAAATTTTTGATAATAAATTCTCGTAGATGCTCTTAATTAAACTGTTGAATACTCATAATTTACTAAGTACTGTGATGTGCCTTGTTGATTACTGTAACAAACTCATTCTACCTCACACCAAAAAAAAAAAAAAAAAAAAAAAAAAAAACGAATCTAATTTAATGAAAATCTTCTCGCGGGTAGATCTAAGGAAATTGTGCTAAATGAGTTGAGTCTTATCTATGAAACAAATGATCAAAATTGAAATTAAATTGTATAAAATTGTATTAAACTTTGCACCAACATTTCGTTGTTGATGTTTTCTCTAAGCTCTCAGAACAATGACCTCAACTTGAATCTTGCTCTTTGGGTTGTGGAGTTATAAAACTTTATTATTTTTAATACTAAAAAGAAGAGGAATATGTCATAACCTCCTAACTAAAAACAGGACGAGTTAAAAAAAAAAAAAAGCAACGAAGTTTTTATATGAACCGAAAAAAATACTTTGTCCTTCAGAAAAAAATCTCAACTTTAAAGCCCTGCTAAGTTTTTTTTTTTAAGAAACAGTACTCGTGTAAGCGTTTGGGATTAACCTTGTCACCTAGATTCGGGATCAGCCACTAGATTACTGACACTGGCGCATGGCATGATAAAAATAGAGACATAAAAGGGTGCCCTCGCCTGCTATGTGTCACTTCCTGAAACTAAATTCTAAATTTTTAATTGGATGATTCGCTTGATGTGATTGCATCAAATAAGTCACGTGACACCAATCATACGTGGGACACCTCGGTGTCGGACCCCACATCTGACCCCGACTCTGTGCCGTTGATCCCATTAACATACGTGTCTAAAAAGCCGTTCTGCCTTGGAAATGTGCTGAAGCCGACCAGCTCGACGTCTTGGTGACAGCAATCCGACCCGGCGTCATGAGGGTGGTGGTGGTGGTGGTGGTGGGGGTGGCAGTAGAAGTTGTGGTTGTTGCCGAGGTGGTGCTGGTGGTTGCCGTCGTCTGTCGTCGGCGTCAGATCGACGGACTTGATCCCCAGCCAGCCGGACAGCGCCTGCACCGCCTTCCACTTGCGAACGGTTAGTCAGACGTTGCTGTTGTCGTCGCTGATCTGATTGGCGTGCCTGAACAACGGCTTGTTCCTGTAGTGGTTCCACAGCTGTAGGATCAGCTCCGACACCAGAACGTCATTGGCGTTCTTGCCGACCAACCGGAGCACGAAGATGCCGTCCTGTCTGAGATACTGCTCGCAAAACTTCACCGCCATCTTCTTGTCCAGCTCCGACTTGTAGCAGTCGTTGATTCGGAGGAATTTCTTGAGGTAGCGAAGGCGATGCTGCCTGAAGATCATCGTGTAGATCCAGATGAGAAAGTTAAACGTGCTGAGCGTGGCCACGAAGACCAGCCAGAACCAGATGAAGATGAAGATCTTTTCGTTGAAAAGATTGATCGGCAGCACGCACTGCACCGTGTAGTCGTGGACGTTGGTCAGCTGGCGGATCTTGAAGAAGCAGTGCGTGATTCGCGGGAAACGCGGGCTCTCGGACCAACTCTCGCCGCGTGCGAGATGGTCCATGACCTCGAAACCGTAGACGTTAAAGTTCGTGCCGAGGAACTCGTTGAGGATGAACAGCTGGCCAATGGCGTTGGCCAGGTAGAGCAACTTGATGAACATGTACAGAGTGACCAGGTAGTTGCCGTAGCGCTTGCCCCACACTATACAGCAGTATTTGGAGATCTGTTGACGCAGTCGGATGAAGCAGCCGGACCTGTACTCCCGTGCGTTTTCGATCCACCGGTCCATGTACCGGACTATGTGCTTGATGGTCCGGTCTCGATCGTCCGGAGCGACGTACGCGGTCTCTGCGGCCAGGGTGACTATCTTGTCGAGATTGACCCCGGCGGATGCTGTGAGTATGCGCCATAGTATACAAGGCACCTGGGGTTTATGGGTAGGACAGATAGAAACAGTTGATTAAACGTTGAGCTTATAAAACAATGGAACAAAAATCATAAACCACTAAACTTATTTTATTCTCTGATTTGTAAGTTTAGAAAAAAAATTTAAACGACAAAAAATTGTAAAAAAATTCTTTAGATTTTCAAAACTAAACACATAATATGGAAATATCCTTGCTTTAGTTTTACTAGTTTTACACGTAACGCCTTGCGTTAACTTAATAAACAATTACTATTCAATGAAACAATTAGAGGAAACAAATACTCAATAGACACCATGGAATTATTTCACTGGACCAACGACTTTCCAACACAGAAACAAACGACAAAGTTTAGATACCAGTGGTGCACCTAATCAGTTCAGTAATTTTGTTCACTCTCAGTGGTGCACTTAATCAGTTCAGTAATTTTGTTCACTCTCAACGAACGGATATGACATTAAACAAAGCAAATCCTGGACATTAAAAAAGTTTATTCAAACAGAGCAGGAAGGTAGTTGCAAGAGGAAACAATTTAGCAGGCTTTACGATTAACTAAATTTCACAACTAACCCCTTTGGTACCAATGATAGCAATCGACTAATAAGTACAGTTCGACATGTCAGTACAAAGTTAACATCTGTTACCTATCTGATAACAAAATTTCACGATAGAAGAAACGTGAATTGAAACACAAGATAATTTCTTCTATCCAATATGAGAGCCTATAAAAAGATTTGGTGGTAAAAATAAGCTGTTTTTTTCCCAAATATTTTTTTTAAAAGTCCTTCAGTATTGACGCCAGCAAGCAGGGATTGATTGTATTTTGGTGGCTGGGCCTCACCAAGAAATTATTGAAATGAAGTCGTACATTTGTACAAGCGCGCGATAAACACGCGCAGCCTGACACACGATAGCTATACTAAACGATTTCTGTGTTTGTGGAATCGGTGCTGATGGCTTTGAGAGTATATTGCCTCCGCTATGTAAAGTTTAGTCATTGCGTCATCCCTACTACATGGCACATTGATTTGTAGTTGTTTCAACTCAAAATATTTGCCATGAACTTATCCCTGGAAAAAACTGTTTAACATGTATTAATTGTTTTGTTAAATTAATTGCTTTGAAATACTACAATGCCCGTAAGCGGAGGTTTTTTTTTCTTTTCTCTTTTTTTTTTTTACATTACGCAATTCATGTCATCTATCTGTATCATTAACAATCTAGAATTGCTATTTCGTTCAAGTAAAGCAGCGATTCAATTTGAATCAGCTGTACTTTTTTTTTAAAAACACCACAATTAAGAATATAGCCTTGATCAGTTCAAATATCTAGAGCTAGAGTGACTCAAATATAGCTACGTTCACATTATCATTAGATTATTTGTTTTTTAAAATATCTTTTGCTTTGAAGGTCATACGCCATAATTAGTAAAGAGAAAAACACACTATTCTGGTGTTTTTTTTTTGTGTTTTTTTAAAAACATGAATGGCTTTTTATGAAACGCGTGTAGTGACGTAGTGACAAGTTTAATAAGTAAGATACAAAGGTGCCTACAACAGTTGATGAAATCCCAGTCATACATTTTTCAGGAAGCAAGTTGATCATTTTATCTAGGCCATCACATTATTATGGAAACTATTATGGAAAGTGTTGTCGATGAAACTGTTGTCAATCAAAGTGTTGTCAATGAAAGGGTTGTAAAAGAAAGTGAGACTCAAAATCGTTTGCATGTTGCCGTTATTTTACTACTACATTCGTAAATATATCCACAATAAAGAAGCAAATCTGAAGGTGATATTTCTTTTTATCATATAAGTCTTCTATAGGGACTATAGAGGCAGCGACGTAGCGTGGGTATGCGCCGCCCGAGGCAGAACCAAAATTTGACCCCCCCCCCACCAAAAAAAATGATATAAACAGATGTTAGGATATACAGTTTGGAATAGAAAGTTATAATCAGGTGTTGTTACTTTTTTAATGTTAGAAATAAAAAGAAAAGCTTTCATTTCTTTAATAAAATTGAAGTTTTCTGTTTTTCCTCATGGCACAAACTTACATGTATGAATTTTGTCATCCATGCCATGCTCATTAGCCAAAATAGCTATAGATTAGACAATGTTATTGATCGTAATTATTCTTTTCCATAACGTTATTTTATAGACGCTACTTTAAGACCTTGGTTTAAGGTAAATGTAAACATATTTCCAAATAATGATATTTATTTTAGGCATATAACATCGCGATTAAATCTAATAATATTGAATAAATCAACTGGTATTGAATTCCTTTTTGTACTCGTGAGGTAAATATTCTTTACTTGAAAATGTCATTTGAGATATTTTCAATAACCTCATTTAAAGGCAAATTTTTAAAGTCCAGTAGATTGGCTGATGTAGGAAAATCATATCTGTTTTACAAACTCTTTATAACCGCCAAAACCTCACATGAATTTCTACAATAATCACATCTATATAGCATGGATTTATATATTCGCTTCGATCACCAAAAATTTGCTCTCTCATTCTTTGATTGGAAGGTTCAATGAAAAGTATGAGGTCTCCACATAAAATTTTAGCAAATATCAAAGCATGCTTTAAGTACTTTATTAGTTTCTCAGTGAGTAGCCTCTACACAATTTTTTAGCACAATACGTTTGTAAATAATATCGAATATTTCATTTATTCGCAAGAGTATTGTCCTCTTTGTGACTTCAAAAAGCAATGTTTTGTTTTCTTTTACAGCAACGTATTGTTCTTTATTAATATTCTGCAATTTTAAGGAATCAGAAATCGGATTTTTAAAAAACTTTGGTAATTTTGAGCACTTATTTATGAGTGGCAACTTTAGAATTTATGTGTGCCAAGTTTTAATTCCATTAGGCAAGTAATTTAGTTCATTGTTTTGTTTATGCCGCAAAACAAAAGACATTAAAAGTAAGATAATGATGCTTCGGAAGAATAAGCCATATAAGTACGCAAAATTATTTTTCCCGGTAGCTTACTTACGTTAAAATCAAACTTCAATTATCTTATCTTAGATATACAGACGCTCCGTCTATGCAGAAGATAATTGCGTCCACAGACCATGAGAGATGATCTGTTGGCAAGTGATGCAGCGGTCACAGGCCACGGCTATAGGGGTTCCACGCATTACCCCAGCCGCCTAACTATTGTCTAGTTCAGAGCTGGGTGACTCGGGGACTCCTCAGGCCCCGGGAACAAATCCTCGCCTTCGCGTGGATTCGAACTCGTGACCATCGGTATGACAGTCGAGCGCGCTACCTCTCGACCACCACGTCCCATTAATTATATGTACCAGCACAATAGTGTATTGTTCGTACACTACTTTCGCCCCCCCCCTGTTTTTCATCTCTGCGGCACTAGAATCAGATGACTTCACATTCATTATGGAGTTTAAAGTTTTGGCATTAAAAGCTTTCAGGTATTTTGATATTATATCTTCTTTTATTAGATTTTTCTATTTTGGCTTTTCTTTTATGTCATTAAACGTTAAGTTACATTTGTTCAAGTTTAGAAGCTTATTAAAAAAGAGGACTTTGCCGCCCCCCCCCCTCCAATTTTTTATTTAAAAAAAAGGGCCACGCAGTATTTTTTGCTTTTACAAAAATATTGGCTTTCAAATGTGAAAAATGAACTGAGTTACTACCAAATCAGTTTCAAGTTCTCATTCTAATTAATCCTCTTGTTCTTCAGTACAGTAACATTATTATCAGAATTTATAGCCAATTAAGAGTTTGAATTTTAGAAAGATGAAAGTCCACATACTTTTGGATATTTCCCTTTATTTCTTTTATTAATTTCATATGTTTTTTTAATTTTATTCACATGAAAACTCCATCTTCTCGTAAAATGCTCCTTGTTATAAAGTAATCAACGACTAGAAATTTGCCGCCCCTAGCCAAGTGCCACCCGGGGCATTTGCCCCCTTGCTCCCTCGCTACGCCCCTGTATAGAGGCTTTATAAACTTGCTACATATGTCTTATTTTTGTGTGTTGACCACGGTGTTTTACATTGCACACCATAGTTAAAGCTTGATATGCAGTTAAATCACCAATTTAGACTATATTGCTAATATTTTTTATGTAGCATACACTTATCCTGAACTCCCAAACAGGGTCAAGGTTATTTCAGATTTAACCAATCACTTCTCTTCATTTCGTTGATTAAACTCAAATTGAATAAAGTTGGGTTAACGTTTTGCGGACATACCGATTTATTTCAACACTTATATATGATGTTACTATTAACAATAATTGCTAAACTATCTGCTACAAATTGTAAAAGAGCTGGATATAGATGTTTAGGTAATAGAAGTTCTATTCAATGACAAGAATCTTATTGTACAAACGTTTATTCATTCTCTTGTTTTACTAAAGAGGTATTCTACAGGCAGGTGAGAATGGAAGAAGTAGGTTGAATTATTCAAAGCAATTATTATTTTTTTTAAAAAGATCAACAACATTGAGATGGGGCTAACTTTAAACTTCGGATGAAAACAGTTTTAAAAGTTTTTAAAAGAACTGCTTGATAATACTAGTTGAAATGTATAGTTTGTTTAGGCTACTTCCTTTCTTCAGCGAGGACCCCTTTGTTGAAAATTGAAGGTAACGGATCCTAAAATAACCCACAATCCCAAGGTTCCTTTCATCACTTATTCCATTAAATTTTCAGTTGGTTGTGCTAGTTGCTGGACCAAGTTGTAATGTTTAAGATGATCAGGTTTGATGTCTGCGCTTGAATCGTGAAACATTTACCGATTATTATGGAACATACTCCATTGACTGCTTGCAAGAATGATAATTTATCATTCATCTATGTCTGGCCTCTTCGTGGTAAGGTACAATCATGACTTAAGGCTTGGAACAATAATGTAAGATATAAATATGAGTTAAACCTTGGTCCAATATTGTAAGATAAAATCCCTGAGTTAAACATGGGTCTAGTAATGTAAGATAAAATCCCTAAATTAAACATGGGTCCAATATTGTAAGATAAAATCCCTAAATTAAACATGGGTCCAATATTGTAAGATAAAATCCCTGAGTTAAACATGGGTCCAATAATGTAAGATAAAATCCCTGAGTTATGGCTAGGTCCAGTAATAGAAGTTTGGACTTGCCGCCATTTTGAACTTCTCAATCAGTTAAGCGAAACGTGGTACTTGAAGCCATATTAGCATGCTAAAAGGAATTACTTGTTTAACATTCAAAGCCTCCCCCTCCCCGCCCAATGTCTTAAACACCCTTCTCCCATTGAACCCGCAAGAATGAATTTGTCAGTAATAAAATTACACTGAATGCCGTATTTCTTAAACAAACCAACATAAACAACATTGAAATCGCCATTTTTGTGTGTGCCATTTTCCCACAGTTAGGAACCGCTGATCTGAAGGAGTCGTGCAAAGAATTAATATAAACTAAAGCAACAAAGTGAGTGAGAGGGATTTGTTTATCCCCATGCAAAATCGGGAAGATTTGGACAGACGACAAAATGGTGGCAGCAAACAGCTACAACAATAAATATATCAGAAAAAAGTGTAGCAGCGCTAAAGGGAATAATGCTGATTGTTTTCCAGAGTTATTTGAGAGTTTTGATCATCGTCTGCTCTACTTTTGGCGAGAATTTATCATTGTTCTCCTTGTATGTTGGATATTTTTATTTCTGCTTGAGTACCGTCAACGGAGAAGAGGCATTTTTGACGCCATTTTATAATGTCAATTTTCTCTACTTAGTATACGACGGGTAACTTTACTATTACTAATGACCTTAATTTTCTTAATGTAAATATTTGAGCACCAACAAATACATACGTCGATTTCACAGTTTCATTTAATGATTTTTGAACTTCTGAAGTAAAATTTTGTTAAAAGGAGAAGCTTNGGGGGAGGGATGGGCGTGGGGATGTGGGGTTAAATTAAATTCCTTCTATAAGGATTCAATTATCTGTTTTTTTTTGTGTTTCTTTTTTGGTTCTATTTGTTGCCTCGTGCCTACAATATTTTAAGTTTTAATCAATTATTACTTTTCACGGCACCTTGTCTCTAAACTTATTATCATACAAACCCTCAGTTTGCCAAACTCTCAGAAGCTGTATTGGAAGAACATTGTCACGGAAGGTTCGGGGGTTGGGGGGCTATAATCGTTGACAAGGCGTTGGTGGGGGGTAGGGGGTATGCTCAAAGACAGAAAGCTGCACTAATGTAGCTGTTGTTACCTTGAAGAGAAGAGCCTGGAAAAGGAGGATCATAGGGACCCACTGATAATATTCCACCTCGCCGGTGAGTGGTCGCTCGGGCGCCCTGGGTGGTGAGGCGTCGAACGGAACGTAGTGAGTGTTGGCCACCCAGCACACGTTGTTGGTGTAGTCCACCTGATGAGAAGCAGGGTCAGCAATCAGGCCACGTGGGTTGGTGGGTCGTCGGTAGTGCGGGTGGGTCATCAGTAGTGTGGGTGGGCCATCGGTAGTGTGGGTGGGTCATCAGTAGTGTGGGTGGGTCATATTGTGGTCGGGTCTTGTTTAATGTGGGTGGATCTTAGGTAGTGTGGGTGGGTCTTGGGTCAATTTGGTGGCTCATTGTGTGGGCGGGTCTTATGTAATGTGGGCGTGTCATTGTGTGGATAAGTCCAAGGTAGTGTGAGGTGGTCATAGTACTGGCGGGTCTTATGTAAAGTGGGCGTGTCTTAAATAATGTGGGTGGGTTATATTTTGGGTGGGTCTTAGGTAATGATGACGGTCATAATGTGGCTGAGTCTTAGGTAGAGTGGCTGGGTTTCAGTAGGTTGGGTGGGTTATTAAGTTTGTGGGCCTTAGGTAGCGTGAGTGGGTCATACAGTTTGTGGGTCTTAGGTAGGTTGGGCGGGTCATAAGGTTAGCAGGTCTTAGGTTATGTGGACTGCAATACGTGGGGCCAGACGGTTAGGAAGGTTGGTACTTATGACGTATGACTGCATGCGTTGAGTAGCAAAATGTTGAGAGAAAAAGGAGATATCCTTGTTATGAGCAGTGGAGGGGGGGGGCGAGAGAGCTTCGCCCTCCCACCTTTTTTGAGGGCATGCAATTTTAAAGTTACTGTTATATTATAATTGGTGTTTCAATTTCTTCGACAATTTGACTTTTGAGACTGTGTTAGTTGTAGAATTGGTATGTTCGAGAAAAATACGCCGCTAAAAGCATGTGAAAAAAGAGAGCCCTCCCACCTCTTTTTTTAGGACTACACCACTGGTTATGAGTACATAATGTGTACTGAGCCTTCCTATGAGTACATAATGTGTACTGAGCCTTCCTATGAGTACATAATGTGTACTGCATGTTAGCGAGGAGTTCTGTGTTCAAAATTTGAATAGATTCTGACAATAATATAGAAACAAATTTTATGGACATGTAAGTCAAGAAGCTCAGTTGTTTATTAGATAAGGGTGGGGGGTTGGTGGAGGTAGAAGTGATTTTGATATTTCTTCGCTTAAGTTATGTAGGTTTTTATTATGTAAAGAATATATTTTGGTAGAAGTCTAGGTCTTCTTCTGTAGTGTTTATCTATTTTGTTGTTGGTCACTATAACAAGTACTGGGGTTAAAATCCATGCTTACTTCAACATATCACTGACAACTACAATCTAGGCAGGCAGGGTATAGGTAGAACACACTCTATATCTACGGGTTCATTCAAATAAAAAGATGGGCTTCAAACTGTAATATCTACGGCATGCATTTCTTCCGTCACATCGACATTTTCAATGACAACAAACGGTATCGGTATCGTGTTCTTTTGAGCGATTTAGACAAATCCAACTACGGGCATAAGATATTCGAAGCTCTGATTATTAGCAACCACTGGCATCAAAACTTGTACATTTACTGACAGGACATTGGTGGGAAAACCCAACGCCGCTCTGCAGATATGCGGCACACATGACTTAACAAGACTGATACTGAGCCAGGGCAGTGATGCCCCGCTGTGCCAGGGCAGTGATGCCCCGGTACGGCTACCTTGAAGAGCAGGGCCTGGAACAGAAGGATCAGCGGCACCCATTGGTAGTATTGGATTTCCATATCGCTATTTAGGTCCGAGTACCGTGGGGGCTGGTCCTTGAAGTGGACGAAGAACGTGTTGGAGACCCAGCACACGTTGTTGGTGTAGTCCACCTGTTGATGGACATGGGTGGGGGGTGGGGGGATCAGTGGAGGGTCATCTTGGTGGTTCTGCTGTCAATGGTTCGGGCAAACGCTCGTTTGATGGTGTACTTTTGAGGGGGCATTAAAACTGGTGGTGGGGGGCTACCCAAAATTGTTGGAAATTTTGGCTGAAAGGTGGGTAGGTGGGACTACTATGAGGTGAAATTGTTGGTTGAAAGGTGGGCAGGTGGGACTAAATCAAAGATTGGGATGTTTGATGACAGGGCTTCGTATTTAAGTTGTTGTTAGGGGAGCTAAGTGTAGAGACATGTAAGGAAATGAAAAGTTACTTGATTTGATGTTAATAAAACTTACTGCTCTTGAAATCGCCCATGTCTTTAAAGTACAAGCCAATTATTTAAATTTAATCAGAAATAATGCAGTCGAATGTCTCAATCTAAAGGGTTATCCAAATGTTCAAAGGTCATATTGGGAACCAATTTTAGAGAAGTTTCAAAGGAAGGAATTAATCTTGTATTGTTGGTTGAGATTGCTTGAAGTAATTAGGTTGTCTATGCTGACGGTGATGTGTTTGGTGGTAATCATCTACAGTCTATCCATGTCATGCTAATCAATGACTATCGATGCGTGTAATGTTGTGAAGTCTACAGGTTTTTTAAGTCTATTATCTACAAGTATTGATTAATTTTAAAAAATAAACCATAACCACCAACAATCAACACTATTAATCTTGAGAGATGGTAAAATGCCATAATTGGGAGATCTTTCATAATTGTGTTTAAATGAAGAACAACGCTGGTTGCTCGTTATGCCAGTAATAATGTTCATGTTTGGATAGCTTTCATTGAAACAGCTTTTTTTTTTTTTTTGTGGAAACTGTTTAGTGATTTAATAATTAGCATCAACAAAAGACTTACAATTTAATTAGTTATTCGAATAGTTAAAATCAAAGTAGTCATGCCGAATGGTTGTTGAATGGTTGTTGAATGGTTGTTGAATGGTTGTTGAATGGTTGTTGAATGGTTGTTGAATGGTTGTAGGCTTGAGTACCAGCGATTTGAGATCACATTGAACATTTAGAAATTATTTGTTTTATGCACGTGACCTATCTTCTTTGATGAACTGCTCAATTGACATATGTGAGTGCCTTACATGCTGAAAGGTGTTGGCGCACCTGATGTTTGGTGAACTGCTCAATTGACATATGTGAGTGCCTTACATGCTGAAAGGTGTTGGCGCACCTGATGTTTGGTGACAAATGAGCTGCCGAGATTGTTACGTTGTTTATTTTGGTGTCAAAAGTGGATACGAAATAAAGTCTTTTGACAAATGGGTAGGGTGGGGGATGGGTGGAGATGGGTGGGGGTAGATGGGTCTGAAGATTGACCTGTGTCTCTGTCGGGGATTTAGTCTGTGCAGTTTTGTTAGACAACATAATGAACTTAATCCATAGTAGAATCAGTAAAAATAACAATGACATCATGCTTATGTTACATACAATTAATGAAATTTGTCAAGTTAAGAAAACATACGTTTTCATTTATTTGTTTTAAAGCCGTTACAGCTTTTTAAAATCCGATTGAAATGGGTGATAGTCTTTCATTTCAACAAATGATTCATTTAAAATTGTTGACTATGTCCGAAAGGACTATACGAAACTAAATCTCAGTTATATTTATTTCCATTATTTTATTTACGGGTTTGTTTGCCACATAGTTTTCAAGTATATTCATCTTCTAGCTCTTAAGCAAATATTTAAAAAATGAGCCTTCAAGTATGAAAAAATTAACTAACTAAATAAATCAACCAAGCCCAAAAAATTATTTAAAAAAATCAACATGTTAGATTTAAAACGTAAGTTCCTTAAAATGTTTTTTTTTCAAAACAAGTATCAACAAACATGGCGGGACTCACGTGACTCTCTTCGAACTGTGCAGGGCACCAGCAATGGATCGGTTCTCCCACGTACTGTTTGGTGCTGACCACTATGGTGAAGATGATGAGGATGATGGTGGTGTACAGGTGGTTGAGGCGGTCTATCCAGTCATCATCATAGCGCCCCTTGAGTCGAGCGTACGTCGCAAAGCTGCCCAAAACACTGTCAAGCCTGGGCAAATCGGGGGAGGGGGGAGATAAAACAAACAATGTCAGCGTGACAGAAATAGAGATGTGACAGGACGACAGTTGTCAAACGATGTCAGTGTGACAGACATAGAGATGTGACAGGACGACAGTTGTCAAACAATGTCAGTGTGACAGACATAGACGTGTTACAGGATGACAGTTGTTCAAATAGTCACACAGAAATATCAGGACGATCATATCAATCAAGTTTGTGTGTAAAAAAAAACAACTAATAAAAATGCAAGACTGAACATAAACCATTGATAAGCAATAATATCCTGAAGAGAATAATGTATAAAATATGATATCAACATTTCATAGATAATGTTTGTGTATGCAAACATAGAAATAGTTATCATCAAAATACGTCATTTCCTTTGTTACATGCCAGTTGGTCATCCAAAGAAACGTCGTTTTACATAGCCCCGATTAACATAGCCCAGGTTAAAAAGCCCCGGTTGACACAGCCCAGGTTAACTAGCCCCGGTTAACATAGCCCAGGTTAAAAAGCCCCGGTTGACACAGCCCAGGTTAACTAGCCCCGGTTAACATAGCCCAGGTTAACATAGGCCAGGTTAGAATAACGCAGTTTCGTATAGCAAAGGTTAACATAGGCCAGGTTGGCATAGGCAATGTTAGAAAGGCCAGGTTTAAAGTCAACTTTTAATTTAGAATACACCCTCTAGTTGAGATCATTTAATACACCACACGTGACTTAGTGTTTTATTTTCTATTCCCTTTTATGGAAAGTCAAGAAACATTCCCCACCCCTACCCCGACTGTTTAGGAGGGCGTGGTGTCAAAATGTAAATCTTAATGAAATTCACGCAGTTTATTTATTTTATTTTTTTTAGGACGTAGGGTCGTGGGTTAACATAGAGAAACAACAGTTTGGCGGATTATTTCTGTTTATAAAACATGAGATTCAGCTACACTAAAAAATGATATAGATGTGAGTCAAAGAGAAGGTTGTCCTACATGAGCGCAATGTTCAGTTGTAACAGGGGGGGCAACGTTCAGTTGTAACAGAAGGGCAATGTTCAGTTGTAACAGAGGGGCAATCTTCAGTTGTAACAGAGAGCAATGTTCAGTTGTAGCAGAAGGGCAATGTTCAGTTGTAGCAGAAGGGCAATGTTCAGTTGTAACAGAGGGGCAATCTTCAGTTGTAACAGGGGGGCAATGTTCAGTTGTAACAGAGGGGCAATCTTCAGTTGTAACAGAGGGGCAATCTTCAGTTGTAACAGAGAGCAATGTTCAGTTGTATGAGAAGGGCAATGTTCAGTTGTAGCAGAAGGGCAATGTTCAGTTGTAGCAGAAGGGCCGCTAACTCATCCAAAGTAAGAATTCTGAGTTTAAATCAGGGCAGTTAATTACTTTACAGTCAGACAAATTTTCTAGGCTAGAGAATATATCAATAAAGCTGAAGAACAGCTGGTTCTGACTACGTCATGCACAAAATTTGTGGAATCTGTCTGTGAAAACGTCATAAACAAAAAAAGTGGGGCGTGGCCAGGCACATGTAGGGGGAGGTAAATGATGGATACACACTGACATGCATGTTATCTTCTTTGTGAGATAAAAAAGAAATTAACACCAAAAAGGAATATAAGGTCCTTTAAAGAAATCACGAGACATGATAAAACTTTAGGTTTTTAGATGACTCAATATTCATGCAGAGCAGAGGGGGAAAAACTAAGCGGAAAGATATGTAAAATAAACTAGAAAATCAAAGAAAAGTAAAAAAATATTTGATCGAGGCTTCAAAACTTAAATAAATCAGTGGCAAGTATGACATCCTTATTACACAGCACACCAAGTACATTGAAACGGACTGAACGATGCAGGCAGTTTCAGTATTTATCCATAGGTGATTGTTGACTTTGCAAGTTTTCTATGCTGCAGACTGTTAAAGCAAGATGCCCACTGATGGATATTTACTAATTGTATGTCCAGGGCTCGGCCTACCTTTATGAAAGTTATATTTACTTGACTTGTCCCCTTTATGAAAGTTATATTTATTTGACTTGTCCCCTTTATGAAAGTTATATTTACTTGACTTGTCCCCTTTATGAACTTTATATTTATTTGACTTGTCCCCTTTATGAAAGTTTTCTTCACTTGACTTGTCCCTTCTATGAAAGTTATATTTATTTGACTTGTCCCCTTTAAAACGTTATATCTACTTCCCTTGTCCCCTTTATGAACGTTATATCTACTTCCCTTGTCCCCTTTAGGAACTTTATATTTACTTGACTTGCCCCCTTTAAAAACTTTATATGACATCACTTTCCCCCATTTCAAAATAAAACCTGACATGTTCTCAGTTGGCACTTGAGGATGATTTAAAAAAAAATGAATTCTGAAACTTTGTTGAAACCACATCCTGCCGAAGACGTGTTAAATAAAGACCAGCCTAATTAAGTAACTTAAAAGGTAATTACATGTAATAGTAAATCTAAGTTTATTCTCTCACCTTAAGCAATTTAAACAAAGTCAATAAATGATATTTTGTTACACGTAAAATAATCATCAATACCTTTATATTTAATAATTTTTTTTGCAATAATAATTGCAATGCCCGTATAAATGTGCTTAACTTATGTATGTATACATTTATTTATAAATTAATTTATGTATACATTGAACGACATTTCTATTGGTCACGTTTTGTGAGGAGCCCCAGGCAACAGTTCCCATGACAACCGTAAAAAACCCATCCGTAAATTATCTCGAGATCATTCAGAGTTTAACAACAAAAAAAACAAAAAAAAAAACAAAACAAACAAACAAACAAACACACGTATCAACAATAGAATGTTTCGTCGGGGTCAACCCGAACAAAGCAAAATAAACAAACAAACAAATTGGTGAATTTTTCTTCATTTTGCCTCAGTATCATCTCAATGAGTTGATGACAGGAGAGAAGAACCGAACTGATAAAAGGGAAAGTTTAGCAGATGTCACTCGCTGAGACTTTCCAAGAATCCAGTGCAAGTTTGTTATGTTGGGACGAACTAACACATCAAATACTTTTGGGTTTACATCTAACCCCCGGGACCGGCAACTCGAGGAGACTAATAACCAGCATGAGTTATGGGTCGTGAGTTCGGCCAGGTTATGAAGTTGGGGTGTCAAATTTCAATCTACGGATCACGTGATTAGTGGTGCGGGTGAAGATGAAATGCCACCCCAAAAAAATTGATCTAATGAAATCTAAGCGTCACTGGTGCGGGTGCATTTTTTTACATGGATGGAGGGGCGTCAAATGATGGCTTGGTGTTTGGTGGAATGGTAACGAATGATGGGTTGGTGTTTGGTGGAGTCGTGGCTAATGATGGGTTGGTGTTTGGTGGAGTGGTAACAAATGATGGGTTGGTGTTTGGTGGAGTGGTGTCAAATGATGGGTTGGTGTTTGGTGGAGTGGTAACAATTGATGGGTTGGTGTTTGGTGGAGTGGTAACGAATGATGGGTTGGTGTTTGGCGTAGTGTTGCCAAATGATGGGTTGGTGTTTGGTGGAGTGGTAACAAATGATGAGTTGGTGTTTGGTGGAGTGGTAACAATTGATGGGTTGGTGTTTTGTGGAGTGGTAACAATTGATGGGTTAGTGTTTGGTGGAGTGGTAACGAATGATGGGTTGGTGTTTGGCGTAGTGTTGCTAAATGATGGGTTGGTGTTTGGCGGAGTGGTAACAAATGATGGGTTGGTGTTTGGCGGAGTGGTAACAAATGATGGGTTGGTGTTTGGCGTAGTGGTACCAAATGATGGTTTGGTGTTTGGTGGAGTGGTAACAATTGATGGGTTGTGTTTGGTGGAGTGGTAACAATTGATGGGTTGGTGTTTGGCGGAGTGGTAACAAATGATGGGTTGGTGTTTGGTGGAGTGGTGCCAAATGATGGGTTGGTGTTTGGCGGAGTGGTAACAAATGATGGGTTGGTGTTTGGTGTCAAATAATGGGTTGGTGTTTAGTGGATTGGTGTCAAATGATGGGTTAGTGTTTGGTGGAGTGGTGCCAAATGATGAGTTGGTGTTTGTTGGAATGGTGCCAAATGATGGGTTGATGTTTGGTGTCAAATGATGGGTTGGTGTTTGGTGGATTGGTGTCAAATGATGGGTTAGTGTTTGGTGGAGTGGTGCCAAATGATGGGTTGGTGTTTGGTGGAGTGGTGTCAAATGATGGGTTGGTGTTTGGTGGAGTGGTGTCAAATGATGGGTTGTTGTTTGGTGGAATGGTGCCAAATGATGGGTTGGTGTTTGGTGGAGTGGTGCCAAATGATTGGTTGGTGTTTGGTGGAGTGGTGCCAAATGATGGATTGGTGTTTGGTGGAGTGGTGTCAAATGATGGGTTGGTGTTTGGTGGAGTGGTGTCAAATGATGGGTTGGTGTTTGGTGGAGTGGTAACAAATGATGGGTTTGTGTTTGGTGGAGTGGTGTCAAATGATGGGTTGGTGTTTGGTGGAATGGTTCCAAATGATGGGTTGTTGTTTGGTGTTGTGGTGCCAAATGATGGGTTGGTTTTGATGGAGTGGTGTCAAATGATGGGTTGGTGTTTGGTGGAGTGGTGTCAAATGTTGGGTTGGTGCTTGGAGTAGTGGTGCCAAATGATGGGTTGGTGTTTGGTGGAATGGTGCCAAATGATGGGTTGGTGTTTGGTGGAGTGGAAACAAATGATGGGTTGGTGTTTTGTGGAATGGTGTCAAATGATGGGTTGGTGTTTGGTGGAGTGGTAACAATTGATGGGTTGGTGTTTGGTGGAGTGGTAACAAATGATGGGTTGGTGTTTGGTGGAGTCGTGTCTAATGATGGGTTAGTGTTTGGTGGAGTGGTAACAAATGATGGGTTTGTGTTTGGTGGAGTGGTAACAACTGATGGGTTGGTGTTTGGTGGAGTGGTAACAATTGATGTGTTGGTGTTTGGTGGAGTGGTAACAATTGATGGGTTGGTGTTTGGTGGAGTGGTGTCAAATGATTGGTTGGTGTTTGGTGGAGTGGTGTCAAATGATGGGTTGGTGTTTGGTGGAGTGGTGTCAAATGATGGGTTGGTGTTTGGTGGAATGTTGTCAAATGATGGGGGTGTGTTTGGTGGAGTGGTGTCAAATGATGGGTTGGTGTTTGGTGGAGTGGTGCCAAATGATGGGTTGGTGTTTGGTGGAGTGGTGTCAAATGATGGGTTGGTGCTTGGAGGAGTGGTAACAAATGATGGGTTGGTGTTTGGTGGAATGGTGTCAAATGATGGGTTGGTGTTTGGTGGAGTGGTAACAATTGATGGGTTGGTGTTTGGTGGAGTGGTAACAAATGATGGGTTGGTGTTTGGTGGAGTCGTGTCTAATGATGGGTTGGTGTTTAGTGGAGTGGTAACAAATGATGGGTTTGTGTTTGGTGGAGTGGTGTCAAATGATGGGTTGGTGTTTGGTGGAGTGGTAACAACTGATGGGTTGGTGTTTGGTGGAATGGTAACAATTGATGGGTTGGTGTTTGGTGGAGTGGTAACAATTGATGTGTTGGTGTTTGGTGGAATGTAGTGAAATGATGGGTTGGTGTTTGGTGGAGTGGTAACAACTGATGGGTTGGTGTTTGGTGGAGTGGTAACAATTGAAGTGTTGGTGTTTGGTGGAGTGGTAACAATTGATGGGTTGGTGTTTGGTGGAGTGGTGTCAAATGATTGGTTGGTGTTTGGTGGAATGGTGCCAAATGATGGGTTGGTGTTTGGTGGAGTGGTAACAAATGATGGGTTGGTGTTTGGTGGAGTGGTGTCAAATGAAGGGTTGGTGCTTGGAGGAGTGGTAACAAATGATGGGTTGGTGTTTGGTGGAATGGTGTCAAATGATGGGTTGGTGTTTGGTGGAGTGGTAACAATTGATGGGTTGATGTTTGGTGGAGTGGTAACAAATGATGGGTTGGTGTTTCGTGGAGTCGTGTCTAATGATGGGTTGGTGTTTGGTGGAGTGGTAACAAATGATGGGTTTGTGTTTGGTGGAGTGCTGTCAAATGATGGGTTGGTGTTTGGTGGAGTGGTAACAACTGATGGGTTGGTGTTTGGTGGAATGGTAACAATTGATGGGTTGGTGTTTGGTGGAGTGGTAACAATTGATGTGTTGGTGTTTGGTGGAGTGGTGTCAAATGATGGGTTGGTGTTTGGTGGAGTGGTAACAATTGATGGGTTGGTGTTTGGTGGAGTGGTAACAATTAATGGTTGGTGTTTGGTGGAGTGGTAACAATTGATGGGTTGGTGTTTGGTGGAGTGGTAACAATTGATGGGTTGGTGTTTGGTGGAGTGGTGTCAAATGATGGGTTGGTGTTTGGTGGAGTGGTAACAACTGATGGGTTGGTGTTTGGTGGAATGGTAACAATTGATGGGTTGGTGTTTGGTGGAGTGGTAACAATCGATGTGTTGGTGTTTGGTGGAATGTAGTCAAATGATGGGTTGGTGTTTGGTGGAGTGGTAACAACTGATGGGTTGGTGTTTGGTGGAGTGGTAACAATTGATGTGTTGGTGTTTGGTGGAGTGGTAACAATTGATGGGTTGGTGTTTGGTGGAGACATGAGCCGAAACGTCTACCATTATTTGTATTAGTTGATAATAAAGCTTTAATTTATTGTTTCCTTACACAAATAGTCTGTGTAATTTGTTTTTTTAAATGACCAAAACTGAGTTCTACATATCAACTAGATTAAATATCAGATCTTTGCGAAATTCAGAACGAACTCCCGCGTGTAGATAACTATTAAAAAATTCTGAAACTGAGTTGGAATAAGTTCTGGTAGGCGCCAAATTATTGAATTTCCGCCTAGAAATCTTTTCAGTGTGAACCTTGTATTGTTTGAATACAAATAAAATAAATAGAGCTCCACATTTAATTGCCCGACTACTATTATGAATGAGACGCGGACGAAGGATTATATAACGTATAATTGTTGTGTACTTGTGCTACTGAAATATCGATAAAAATTATCGATCTCCCTCCATCAACATTTCTGGCCATGGCGTAATCACAAGGATCCTCTCTTGTACCATGGCACGGAGAATGGCCGCCCCTGATTATAGGAACCGTGTCCAACAGTGCGGTGGTCTCCCCTGTCATTTTCTGGTTGTTAGGCCACCGCATGAATGGGGCTTATGAGAGGTGTATGGATATATGAGAGATATGGATATATGAGAGATGTGGATAGAGGAATAGATGGAAGATATGGATATATGAAAGATATGGATAGATGAAAGATATGGATATATGAGAGGTATGGTTAGATGAAAGATATGGATATATGAGAGGTATGGATAGATGAAAGATATGGATATATGAGAGGTATGGAGAGATGAAAGATATGGATATATAAGAGGTATGGATAGATGAAAGATATGGATATATGAGTGGTATGGTTAGATGAAAGATATGGATATATGAGAGGTATGGATAGATGAAAGATATGGATATATGAGAGGTATGGATAGATTGATATATGAAAGATATGGATATATGAGAGGTATGGATAGATGAAAGAAATGTATAAATGAGAGGTATGGATAGATGAAAGATATGGATATATGAGAGGTATGGATATATGAAAGATATGGATATATGAGAGGTATGGATAGATGAAAGAAATGTATAAATGAGAGGTATGGATAGATGAAAGATATGGATATATGAGAGGTATGGATAGATTGATATATGAAAGATATGGATATATGAGAGATATGGATAGATGAAAGATATGGATATATGAGAGGTATGGATAGATGAAAGATATGGATATATGAGAGATATGGATAGATTGATATATGAAAGGATATATGGATAGGTGGAATGATGAAAGATATGGATATTGAAATAGGTATGGATAGATGAAAGATATGGATATTGAAATAGGTATGGATAGATGAAAGATATGATTAATCGGCTTTTCATTGATAATAATTTGCAATACTATGATTATCACTATTATAAATATTTTTATATTAATATCAGTGATGAAAGTTGCGGTTTTAGTAACAACAGCAGTAATAAAATCAATAAGGATTTTATATGAACTGAAAAAAAAAATTGGAAATTCGAATGCTTCAAAGAAAATTGTAAACATTGTAGTATTGGAGAAAATAAAGACACATTTTTATGATTCTTTCTCAAGCACAAGACCAGAATGATTACAATTTGAAAATAAGATTTAACTAAAATGTTAGATATTATTCATGCTTGCTGAAAAGAAAAATCCTACAGCAACTGAAGATAGCAAAGGTAACGATTATACCCAAAGTTTAGTAGCGTGACATGAAGGAATGATACAACCAATGCGGGAGGGGGGAAGGGATGCGGACACAGAAAGGCACAGTAACAAAAGATGAGATGATTGGTCCAAACTCCTCACCCCTCGCCCTGGATGGCAATGCCAGCAATCTCCTCATACTTTCCGATTTCAACCTCATCCTCGCTCCCTCCGACATGAACTCCCCCGCCACCACCTCCCCCTCCGGTCGAGCCTTCACTCCCGTGCTGGTTCTGATGTCCGTGCATGTGCTGGTGCCGGTGGTGCATGTGGTGACGGTGGCCGTGGCGCGCACGGTTGTGGTGCTGGTGCGAACGGGTGTGGTGCGCCTTGCTGGCATGGTGCGCATGTCTGGCGTGCTGCATCTCCTCGGGTGGCTGCCGCGGGAAACGAAAGCTGTCAAAGGGGGATGGCCAGATACGACGAAGGCGGGAGAAGCCGATGGTCGGCCAGCGCCTTTTTGTTGGTGGTGGTGGCGTTGTGGCGAGGAACGTTCGAGAAAAAACTGAGAAATTCTTTGTCGACAAAGGAGACTCTTGATGTCAGATATGAATCTTTCCTACAAGGAATCTAGAAGGGAGGTGCTCAAACCCTCATGGCTAAACGTTCAAAAAGAAAAGTTGTCTTTTATGAGCATCTCAGGTAATGGATGTTTTCACATGAGTCATTCTAGAACCTACTGAAATCAGATTCTTTCTGTTTACTTGGAATCTTTTAAAATTAAGTATTTCTGGTCGCTTCTAAAGAGCTAAAGAATCTTTTGGAAATAATTATTAATTTTATTGATGGTTTCATTGGAGTGAAAGTCTTTTGTAGTTAAAGAAATATTTTAAAACCTTTTCTAGCCCTTAAATTGAATTTACAATAAATAAAACTGCGTCTGTAATTAAAAAGGAAATATAAAATAAAAATAAACGAATAAAAAAAAAAAAAAAAAAAGAAAACCAAAAATAGCAAACAAGAAAAACAAAAGTCCAAATAAAACCGAAAGCAACAGAGAAAGCGAGTCCATACTGGGCGGAAACATTGGGGTTCCTGAACACTAGAAGTTTCTTTCAGAAAGTTGATTCATTGATAAAGACGGTGCTTTAAAAGCATCGACCAATTAAGGGAAGCCACGAAACAAAATATGACTCACTCAAGCCAAGTTGAATGAGTTCAATACTGGACGATCAATCTCATTCTGACGGTCTGCTTCCGACGTTTGTTTGATAGTAACTAACAGTCTGAAATTAGTTGTAATTGATGGCCACTGAGACGTTAAATTAATCTACTTTTGGTTAACAAATTTTGATCAAATAATGCACTTAACGTGTAGATTGATTTTGAATCGATTGGTTGATTGTTATTTACTTGTAAGTACACTTTAACTACATTTCTATAGAAAAATGAAGGTATGTACATTTTTACACGAATTTTGTATAAAAATATCTCTTTTTGAATAATTAAGAATAGACCATACAGACTTAATAAATAATAATTTAAAAATAAAATTTAAAAAATAAAACTTTAAAAAAAAGGGAAAAAAGGACACAAAAATAGAAAATTAAAACAAAACAAACAAAAAACAAATAATAACCAAGGAACAAGCAGATTTGTAAGAAAATATATTAAAAAAATGTAATATATTTTTTGTAATAAAATTATTCGCCCTTTTGACCGGAGGTTGCAGTTTAAAAAAAACACGAACTATTTCTAACAAACCTTTTTAGTATCAATCTTTTATTTCTATTTGTTTTATGCTTTGAACTACTCGGCAAACTGCAAAAACTTTTTAGAAGACCTTCAATGAGAAGCAAAAATTCTGTGTAAGATTTTTTTTCGTGCAGACCAACAAAGTGTATTTTCCAAGAATCTAATTGCTTGATAATTATTTTCTTATAACGAGTAGCTCAGTTAGACTGAAACATTATCTCGTTATGTGGTAAAAGCTTCAAACGCGTTTAGATTGTATAAGACATCTGCGTTTGATCATGTTATTAAAGATGTGTCCACTTGTCTCTGAGAATGGTAATCTTCTATTTTGAAGATCAAATTTTTCATATTACAATAGTCCAACTTCTCTACAAAGAACATGGTATACAAACTACCCAGAAATGAGCCCATTAGACAGCTAGCAAAATACCCAGAAATGAGCCCATTGGACAGGCAGCAAACTACCCAGAAATCCATATTGCTGGGGGCTCGTCAACATTTCCGCCATCACGTTTCAGTTTGTGCATCAATGTCTGATTTGACTAAAAGCCCCAAAATATAGTTGGAGCAGTAGGCAGCAGGAGGTGTTGATAAATTGAATGGCCGAGTCATTGACGTCTGCTATAGAGATCCAGCAACATAACCTTCAGATTCCGTGGGTCAACTAGTCCCGTGATCAAGTCAGAGGTCTGGAAGCTGAGCCCAGGAAGCTTTCAGCATGACGTCACAGCATAGAAGATGGGGTTTATTTCATGGAGTCGTTTTGACGGAGACACTATGTTGTAGAAGGTCATGAAGTAATGACAGGAAAAACAACAAAAACTATTTTAAAAAACCAACAACAAACAATACAATTTTTATATTTAATTATAGCAAGAACTTGGAGTGTATCATTCCTTTTTGTATCTTAAATAAACAACATTAAAAGATCTTTCGGGTATCAGAGTTATAAAAAATATTTTTTCACTATTGATGGAAACTTTTGTAAAAAGCGTTGCCTCGCGCTCAGTAAATGATTGGAAAACTCGTGGGAACTTTAGCGTAAAATATCAAGACACATTTTTATGCTACTTATTATTATATTGGTAGACGTATTGTTACGCTATGCGTATCTAGCACTACACTTGTACTAAACTTAAAAAATGGTTACGCCATAACGTTAACAGAAGTGTTATAACTGACACCCAAGCGATTTTGAGCTGCCGTAGAGACAGGAGCTGGGAGTATATGAAGACAGAAGCTGGGAGTATATGAAGACAGAAGCTGGGAGTATATGAAGACAGAAGCTAGTTTTTCCAATGATAAAAGCCGCGTTAGATTGGTGCATGTGACACGATGTGTCTGCATCACAATGGCTTGAAATTTTGTTGTGATTTCTTCATTTTGAAAGAGATGATGGTATAAATGATTGAATTACAATAGCTGTTGTGTCAACTGTATCGCGGGTGTGTGGAAACAGAAAAGGAAAGATGTTGTTTAGTTAAACATCATTCAAATAAGCGGCTACTTCTAATGTGTATGATAAGATTCTTGAAGTTTACACGTAAATGTATCAATTATATGAGAGAAATATTTACATGCGTGGAAGTCACTATAGGCCTGGCTATAATACATAGTGAAAGACTTTTCCGCAATACCTTAAACCCATTTGATCAAATATAATCTTTATGAACAACAAAAATTTTAGTATGACGTAACGAAGGTTTCACGTAGACTATAACATCAAACATTTCATATGAGAGCAAATATCGAATGTTGATTTTGTTGAAAACAATTTTCGACAATTGTAAGGAATAAAATGAAATTATCGTAGCCAAGAAATCGTTCCAGCAGATATTTTTAGGACGCTTAATTCCGAAAATTGCGACAAATCATCCTCCAACGTTATCAACCAATCGGCGTCACAATAGCACGCGCGCGCTGAGTCTATTTATAACGAAGATACGAAGTATAGATTTATTTGTAACGCCAAGACGTCACTAACTGTCGTGGGGTATGAATTATACGGGAAAACATATTTTAAAACACATTGTTTACTTAAAAATAAAACATATAATTATGTTTACTACACAAGCCTTTGGGCAGGAGAAGCGTCTAAATTTAGCAGCCTGTGGTGTTAGGCCTGACCGAAATGTTAATCTTCGGAACCAAAGTTACGTTTGGGAATAATTGCATATAATTTTTCTACGAGCATAAACTGATAGCGAGGTTTATACTGACGGTGATGTATGTACTCGATATCGCCCAGCTCGTCGTTTCAACCTTATCGGAGAAAGTAACGTTAAGAGAATTATGAACTAACATGACGTAATCGTTTGACGCATTTGTTTTCCAGCTTGAGATAATTAACAGACGCGAATGAAATTGATGTCCACGTTATTTGACTGATTTAATTTGTAATCATGTAGAATTTTGATGAGACATATTCTTTGTCTAGTTGTCTCAGGAGTGCAGACTATTTTCACGGGAAATAAATGTTTGTAACTACATCGAAAGGTTCATAACCTCCCGTATGGACCTTAAAGCATGACGGAAATCTAATAATAGAAATTTCAAGGATGAAACTTTGTGCCCATTTCATTAAGTGAACAATCCGTGCATTCTGTTGGGGATTTATCTCAACATATCTTGGTTACGTATTGCGCTTCTATGTTTGCACGGAAAAGCTTTGTGTTACAAGCAAATTTCTATAAAAAGTAACAATACGTCCCGAGATCTGACGGTTTGCCTTCAAAGAAACAAAAACAAACCCAACAGATTTATCTTAAAATAGCTTTTGTATCTAGTTTGTATCTAGTTTCTATGATATTTGAAATTATTTAGATAAAAACCAACTGTAGATACTATCTAAAAACAATTTCTGTAGTTTTGATATTTTTGATCTGGTGAAATTTCTCATCAGCAGTGAAAATATAACTAGTGGCAAATCAAGAATAAAAATATCAATTTTCTTAAAGTAATTTGAACAAATAGGCAGGCGATTGCTAAAAATAAATCGTAATTCCTCATCAGATTTTAAAAAAAAAAGGTAATTCAAACGATTATTTTTGGCTTTTTTTCTGGCTATAAGACATTGGTATTAACGTTCAAATACCGTCTGCTAAGACCTTGTTAAGAGTACAAGCGTAAAGCAAAAGATCATTTAAAAAGACATTTAGAAAAAAAATCGTACTTGGAAAGACAGAAACGAAACAAATACGGAACCACAACCTCAGGCAAAAAGGGAGCAAATGCAGAAATGAATAAAAGTCATGCTAAAATTAGGAACATAACTCAAATTTGAAACGAAAAATTGGATAAGTGGATAAATATTATGAACTTTAAGGTTAGGTATGGATATATGGGTGAACAATATCGAAGTGTAGCTTATCTGTTAGCTAACAGCCGTCTAAGATTAAGTTTCCTATTTTAAGTCCAGGTCTGTCAGTTTTTCTGTAAGTCTCTGATGGTTTGTTATTTATTATACCCCCCCCCCCCCGCCATATCATCGATGTTGAAACTTAAACATTTTTCTAGCTCTAGCTCTACCTACCAGAGAGATTCGATCATACTAGAGCACCGAACACATAACCATTATCTTGCCAAGTTTCAGAAATATACGGGTCCCAAGCTAGGAGATCGTTCAGTGAGAGCTCTTCAAGGCACTGATGGCACACAGCTATACTCCAGCGGAGATACAATAATATTCTTGTATTTTCAAGGCACTATCAACGCTCGGCTGGACTCTAATAGATACACTCTAATTTCGTTCTCAAATTCACTACAGTCTCAGGACTATCCTCGATCTGAGATACGTTTTTCTAAAAAACTCTCCAAGACATCGCTAAAACTCGCCTAGACGTAGAAGAGACACCTCTTGACTCGTGAAGACACTGCCGTCACACTGTATTCCTATCTGGTCTTTTTTGCCTTTAGAATTTTTACTTTTGACACTATTTTTACCATTCGAAAAATGTAGGAAGGGTAAGATTCGTATACTTGGTGTCTAGCAAAGCTGCACACGGACTAAAAGTTTTTTTTAGAAAATATGTTGTGGTGTCATAAAATTATATCACTGATGTTAATTCCAATGTCTTAACGAAAGATTTCAGTTTGAATATCTCCATCTAGTTTCTTGCGATCCCCAAGCACATCTATGTAGTTTCCTCTCTGTGAAAGGCACGGTCTTCTAGCCCTGGAATTCGCGGTCAAAGCCCGGGTTCGAGTGATCCATTGTTTCTCACTAATGACCCCCGCTTTGACCAGCAGAGAGATGGTTGGGCGAACAGTGACCTCTGACCTCGGCTGGTGGATTCTGGTAGACTTGACTCTTGAGCCATAATAATGACTCTCCTCTTCTGTTTTCACACGGACCATCCTGGCAACGGGACAGCTCTGGTCAAGAGTGACCAATGCGGCTTGAGTCGATAGCTCCATTGTGGATCTTGTAACAAGTGTCCTCTAATGGCAGCTTCATGTTAACGACAACAAAGTTTATTTCGTTGCTTTTCAGTAAATGCATGATCTGAATATGGAGTTGACAAATCCAATTTTTTTGTTTAGCCTTACCAGAAATCAAACCTAGTCAAAAAAAAATGTGATGACACTTTTCTTTTTTTCTACATTTGTCAATTTAAAAAAAAGGTGTATTTTCTCATTAGAAGTTAAACTTTGTTTTGGGGATCTATTAGAAAAAGAATTTCCGTCTAGACTTACACAATACGTTTGTAGTCCTATAGATGAACATACAAAGATTTTTTAGACAAAATTTTTTTAAATTTAATAACACTTTCAGATTACACGGTCCTGGAATAAGAATTAATTCAATACCACACTAAGGAAACCACATTGAAAATAGGCGTCCAACACGAAGTTTAAAATCCTTTATTAGAAAAACATGTTTAATATTAACTGCCATTTTTATTATTCCTTTTTTTCTGATTTTTTTCCCGTTGCGCTTGCGTTTCCGGTAACTGGAGCTACCGGACTGTTTCTGCCCGGCAACGTCGGAATGAAACTAAAATAGTTCTCCTCTTAATATATTCGTCCTCGAGCAATCCCTAAACAAGCTCATCTGGGCCTGTTGTGGCTTGTAAATGGCCGTCACCAAGCCTCAAATCACAGCTCATGCCTGGTCGGGGGATGAAATGTAAAAAACAAACAAACCGCCCCACATACTCCAACCCCAACACCCCCGCCCCTCACAACCAAATCATAATCATACCCCGCGCACCAGAATCGAAAACAATCGGGGTCTTAATGAGAGATGGTTAAATTCTCATTCGTGGTATTCACCCTCTACTCCCTTACCTCCCGTTTCCAGGTTCGTAACGGACGAGCGTCCTCCCAGGATCCTATGGGGGTTCCTCCGTAAATGAATAGCAAACCAACAGTCGGTCCACGTTCGGTCGTTGTCGGTCGTTATCTGGCGGCTCTTTGGCCGAGGTGACTCCAATCGATAACACGTAATGGCACCGACATCGTTTTTCATATCTGCGAGTATGACGGAAGTAAGATAAATATTGACCATAGAGACGCTCTAACTATCTACAAGTTACCAGTATTGGAGAATCCCCATGTGGCACAGGACGCACAAATGGCCGAGGCCTCGCCAATACCCCACGTTGTGGTCCCAGTACCTTTGTCTGACCGTCGGTTTAGAGGGTAGTTAAGCACTCGTCAAAAGCGGGGGCTAAAAAAAATTCGTATGTGGGTGGAGAGGGATGGGGGATGGCGCTATACGTGGTCGGAAACTGGGAGAAGCAGGAACAGAGGCGGTGTCAGAAACAAAGGCGTAAAAACGAGGGGTTATCAACGGGGAAAGAAATACTTTAATAAATATTTTTCGGTAACATGTTGCACATTGCTCATCGAAGTTATTCACCAATAGGTTGAAAATGTCTGTAAGAAGAAATTTGGGCGTGGTTACGAACAAGTAGACAAATGGTGTAAATCAGGTATTTATTTTATCTTTATATAAATGTACATACAGACATGCTTTCCACTATATCGTTATAAAACTTTTAATAGATCTTTTATATTTTCTAGTGCTAAATTACCAATACATACATTGAGGGATTTTCTTCTACGGTAAAAGTGCACTAGCGTCTGACCACTGAAAGTGTCTGACCACTGAAAGTGTCTGCCCACTAAAAGTGTCTGATCACTAAAAGTGTCTGACCACTAAAAGTGTCTGACCACTTGAAACTGTCTGACCAATGAAATTGTCTGATCACTAAAAGTGTCTGACCACTAAAAGTGTCTGACCACTAAAAGTGTCTGACCACTGAAAGTGTCTGACCACTAAAACTGTCTGACCAATGAAAGTGTCTGATCACTAAAAGTGTCTGACCACTAAAAGTGTCTGACCACTAAAAGTGTCTGACCACTGAAATTGTCTGACCACTTGAAAGTGTCTGACCACTTGAAAGTGCCTGACCACTTGAAAGTGTCTGACCACTTGAAAGTGTCTGACGACTTGAAAGTGTCTGACCACTTGAAAGTGTCTGACCACTAAAAGTGTCTGACGACTTGAAAGTGTCTGACCACTTGAAAGTGTCTGACCAATTAAAGTGTTCATTTATTTTAGATAATTTAAACAGCTCTTGTAAGTCTGAGTATGAAAACAGCAGGACCCCTGGTCTATTTAGTTTGTGAACTTGACGTAACTCGTGAAGAGGGGGAGCTAAACTGGGAACTATGGGTTGGGCGAGGGGCGCATTTGGGCTTCATCAAACATGTTAGAGGAGGTAAAGAACTGGAAATAATGGGCTGTAATAATGGGGGGGGGGAACACCATGGAAGATTTCTTTTGTTTTGACGTTTCAACTCCCGGTGTTG
>MUZC01004629.1:596671-610009 GCA_002072015.1 Radix auricularia | reverse complement strand
GGTGGGGATGGGGTGGGGGTGTGGTAGGGGATGTTAGGACAACACAATGAAGTTGGGAAAGATGTGTATATTTTTTTCTGGAGGGAGTGGGTGTCATTGATGTATTGATATTTTGATACAGAGTGAATAGTAGTCTCGCTAGACAAAGTGTCTGTCGGAACAATTAGTGTTTCTGGCCAGTAATCAGGGAAGGCATAATGGAGAAAATCTTGAAGAATATGAGACTTGTGCAGATGAAAAAACAGAACAAGTGAGAGAGACGGAGAGAGAGAGAGAAAGAGAGAGAAAGAGAAAAGATAGAGAGAATGAGAGAACGAAAGAGACAGAGAGATATATATATTTCTATATATTAAGAGAATGTCCTGAGTGGTAACCACAATGAAAAGCTTCAAACTTTTATAAACACATGTCTCCGAACAATTCTTCGCATCCACTGGCCCAACGTCACCAATAACTAGGACCTCTGGCAACGTGCACAACAAGAGCCGGTGGAAGAGCTAATACTAATACGCCAGCGCAGATGGAGATGCATTGGCCACACCCCTAGAAAGTCCACATCCAGCATTTGCAAGACAGGCCATGACTTTGAACCCCAAAGGCTATAGAAAAAGAGGTCGACCCAAAATGACCCGGAGAAGGGAACTGGATGCCGACACCAAAAAGAGTGGACTTACCTGAGGACAGTTAGAGAGATTGGCGCAATGCCGGGATGCCTGGAGAGCCTTTGTTTTTGAGCCATGGCCCATATAGGACGACAGGCGATGATGAGTGACGACGATGATGACTATTCTCCTGAGCTTAGTAATAGTGGTAACCAAAATTAAACTTGAATTCAAAAGGCCAAATACCACGTGACCGGCTGCTTGAAAACATTATTGAGGGTATAAAACTAAACATACTGTATGGGTGAATTCATGACGTCATCTACCCAAAGTTGTATGGGTGAATTCATGACGTCATCTACCCACCATTGTATGGGTGAATCCATGACGTCATCTACCCACCATTGTATGGGTGAGTCCATGACGTCATCTACCCACCATTGTATGGGTGAGTCCATGACGTCATCTACCCACCATTGTATGGGTGAATCCATGACGTCATCTACCCACAGTTGTATGGGTGAGTCCATGACGTCATCTACCCACCGTTGTATGGGTGAGTCCATGACGTCATCTACCCCACCGCTGTATGGGTGAATTCATGACGTCATCTACCCACCGCTGTATGGGTGAGTCCATGACGTCATCTACCCACCGTTGTATGGGTGAGTCCATGACGTCATCTACCCACCGTTGTATGGGTGAGTTCATGACGTCATCTACCCACCGTTGTATGGGTGAATTCATGACGTCATCTACCCACCGCTGTATGGGTGAGTCCATGACGTCATGTGCACACCGCTGTGTCAGTGAGATCATGACGTCACGTTTGGTATAGCTGGACGGTGTGATGTAGTACCCCCACCCACCCATCCCTGTCAATGATGCTCCGAGATTTACGACTGACACGTCAACGTGCACCGGTGCTGGCAGGCGATCATATTAGCAAGGATAAACAAAGCTGATCGTTCACTCTGCTTACCTCACAGCAGAGAGTAAACAAAGAGAATTTGTTAATACCCCATTGGACGGTAGGCGGTACTTCCACTGGCCCCCACAAAAACGTGTCTGCCTTTAGGCAAATAGTACGCTGGTGTGGGCTTGATAAACTATACGCTGGTGTGGGCTTGATAAACTATACGCTCGCTGGTGTGGGCTTGATAAACTATACGCTGGTGTGGGCTTGATAAACTATACGCTGGTGTGGGCTTGATAAACTATACGCTGGTGTAAGCTTGATAAACTATACGCTGGTGTGGGGTTGATAAACTATACGCTGGTGTGGGGTTGATAAACTATACGCTGGTGTGGGGTTGATAAACTATACGCTGGTGTGGGCTTGATAAACTATACGCTGGTGTGGGTTTGATAAACTATACGCTGGTGTGGGTTTGATAAACTATACGCTGGTGTTCTATGTCAATGTTTTCCCTGCCATGTCAGTTCCATGTCAATGTTTTTCCTGCCATGTCAGTTCCATGTCAATGTTTTTCCTGCCATGTCATTTCTATGTCCATGTTTTCCCTGCCATGTCAGTTTCATGTCAATGTTTTCCCTGCCATGTCAGTTCCATGTCCATGTTTTCCCTGCCATGTCAGTTCCATGTCAATGTTTTTCCTGCCATGTCAGTTCTATGTCCATGTTTTCCCTACCATGTCGGTTTCATGTCAATGTTTCTCCTGCCCTGTCAGTTCCATGTCAATATTTTTCCTGCCATGTCAGTTCCATGTCAATGTTTCTCCTGCCATGTCAGTTCCATGTCAATCATGTTGTTACACGCCGTCCACGGCTAATGACGCCATAGAAGCAACCATTCAGCAGCCATCAATGGAAGAGGCTCATTTGAAAAGACCTACCGGGTAATTCAAAATTTCCTATTCACCAAAATCAATGAACGACCTTGACCTTCCTGGGGAAATAGACCTCAAACAGAAACGTCACCTCGCGTGATACAACGGAGATGGGACTGGGGCCTTTCCACCTTATTAGCGCCCTTAAATCTCTGCCCCCGCCCCGAGCTCGGCCCCTAAAGAATTTATACTTTTAATGAACAAATAAATAAGAAAACAACAGATTGCAGAGGGTTGCAGTCAATGGTATGAATGATAAATGGAGTTCTTTTAATATGTAATATAAGAAGCTTTTATTTAGCAAGATTGATCAACGGCGGCAAAGTGGAATTTTGTATAATAACTTTAAATTTATAATAGGTTAAATGATATTAAATTTCATTCTTTATTTCACACAATGAAATAATTAACATCTTTTGATACAAGGCCCCCCCCTCGTCCATCCCACGCCTCAGTTCTCGTCAAATCTGAAAACTGCATGTCGGGTTTAAAAATCAATACGCGGCCTAGATTGTGCAGAGGAGGCTTCTGTGAGGCAGAGCACGCCATCCAGGCACGCCGGAACTAACGGCCAATCAATGGGTGACGTATTATCCGTGCGGACCAGGCAGAACCTATGTTAGCTGTGCCAACGGTGGAAGAATGACTTGGGAAACACTTGCATGACGGTCGCTACAGACTGATACATCTAAGAAGTCTGTATGTGGTAGAAGAATGGAATGACTAGAAGTTATCACCATCTGAGAATGGTTCGGTCTGTTGGAAGGTTCGAAGGAGGGAAGAGCTATATATAAGCAATAGGCAATTGTTTGATACTAATCTCTATCATTACTTTACTTTTTACATTTCTTTCTTTTTATGGTAAAACGCTCAGACCATTCGGAGCTGGGTGGAATCTAAGAGATTCGAACCCGTGGCTCTCGGTAAGCATGCCGAGCGCATGCCGCTCAACACCTTAAGTAAAAACCAAAGACAAACTTTGGCAATCATGTGAGAAAAAGGTCGTCGAGAACGAGATAGAATTAATGATGTTTGGTTATCATTTTCCAAACATAATAAACTATTTTTATTTTGATACATTTCTAGACGTTTAGAAAGTTTTTAGTACCAAACATATTTAATACAAGGGTCAGTTATGTTCCAAGCCGAGAACCCTTATTGACTCGATGAAAGGGGAAAAAAACCCAATAACGAATGAATCATGCTAGGAAATAGTACGAATACCCCCATTGTTATGTATGCCTAAGCCCATTAGTTGCATTACAATAATAATAAAAGACCACATTGTTTCATTTACTTCTAGAAACATTACACACAAAGGTAAAAGTTGAACAAATGATGGCTTAATTGTCGCATGAGTTCATCGAACGAAAAAAATGGGTTTTGTTATTGGTTTTAATGACAGAGTCAAGTTGAATGGAAGAGTATTGATTGACAGATGTAAGAGCTGGAAACCATAGACACGAGGACAAAAATCTAACCAACGAGAAGTAAGGAAATATTGCAGATATCATGTTGTTGTTACCTTGTGTTTCTGTGATGTTCTCTTAACAGAGTCAAAAAAATCTAACTACAGCCTGATTAATGTGATTTGTTTTTACTGCAGGTTAAAGTTCGGGAGAGACATAATCATGACCAAATGTCTCTTAACCCGGTCTCTTAGCCCTAACCCTAACATTTACCGAGGCAAATGATGGAGTCAATATTCGGGAACTGATCCCTTGAGGCGATCAGTGTTTAACTCATGATGCCAAGAGCAGACAATTCCTATCTTGTCTTCTCATTGAAATGATTTTTGATTTGATGGTGATTTGTTTAGAAATTAGATACAACCCAAAACCCACATCATACATAAAAACAATACATCAAGAAAAAGAAATTAAAAAATCAACAAAAAAAAAAAAAACAACAAAAAAAACCCATAAAGTTACAATTTAAAAACGAAAATCCTGAAAAAATGCTGTCACAAAAAGTTGTGAAAGATATTAATTTTGCATTGTTTATCTTTTTCAACGTATTATCCCTATTCAAACCCAAACCTACATGACAAACCAAACAAAAACCCACAGGACAACCTAAACAGCAACCCAAACCTACATGACAAATCAAACAACAAACCACGACCATCGGTCTAGCACTACCACGCCGAACAACTCAGAATTCTCCACACATCCTAGAACGGTGACATTTGGCTAGCAGCCAATTAGGATCTCTCCAAGGTGGCTTTCGATTTTTTACTGCCACCCCCACCCCGCAAAATGCCCCGAGTCTGAGTCCTGGTGCAGTGATCCCCACGTGTTTATCGCTATATACAAGGAAAGACTATTTTAGACCTTGGGCACAAGCAATTACATTTTAAATTGATAGAATAACATTATTCCATGTTTGTTTTTTTTTTTTTTTTTAAATCCTTTGCGATTATTTAGCTTCTATGGTTTGATTTTAGACGTAATTTTGAGAAGCCCTGATAAAAGATTGTTATTAAAAATAGCAAAGCCATAAGAGATATAATTTTTCCTTCTTCGCAATTTTCGGGTAAACTTGAAAACTTTGAATTGGTCTTCAGCCACCTGGGAGCTGTGTCTCATTGCTTTCATTGGCGAGTTGACAGCAGCAAAATACGAGTACTTATAGTAATAAGAGGTTGCGAATGAGCAGAGGTCGGCCTCGATGAGGTGAAGTTCACTCTGAGGAAATTACTGGTAATAGGTGAGAATGAATGTGATTTGTCAGGATCCCAATGATGGCACGGTTGGGCATGACGGTCTTATGATCACATCTTTTTTTTTAGCGCATTTTCGAGATGTCGAAATCGCTATTGCACCCGTTTTGTCCGTCCGTCTGTCATCACCCTAGATCTCAGCATCCATAAGTCCTAGACCCATGAGGTATATATGTTTTTTGTAGGTCCTGACCTGCCATTTGTGCATCAACACTCAGTTACTCGATCCGTTTAAAAACCCCGTTAAAACTACCAAAAAATATTTCGAATCGAGAGGTAACACTAGCGCAGGGAACGGCCGCCATTGCCTGAAGTCGAATGCATAATTCTTCAAGCATTGAAGAGTGGTGCGAAAGGGTGCAAAAGAATTAGTTGTTTTTTTTTAGTTGACGTCATTAGAATATGTGTAAAAGTTTAGAGAGTTTTACGTCATCATTTGTGGTGACTTGTAGTTAGATTAAAGAGAAAATAATTTTTTTTTTAAATGTAAAGAAATGACTTTGAAATTAAAAAAAATGTCAAGTATATTCATTACACAAGAAAATTCCTAAAAATATGTCTAAAATCTAAACACAATTACTGATAACTACATAATGCTGATATCTAACATAAGTACTGATACATAATACGAAAATGCGCTAACACGTCCTGAGTTCCAAAAGGGACCAGGCTTAACATGATTTTTTTGTTTATCTATGACGTACTAGGGACATTTTCAAGTTGTTAGCGACATTTTTAGGCGGGTTAATGTTAGCGACATGTTTTGAAGTGTTGGTGCAATATTTAGGTGGGTTTTTGACATTGTCAGGAGGACTATTGACATTATTAGGGGGGGTTGGGAAGGGGGCTCGTGACATTGACAGCTGAGTTTAAAACATCAAGGTCACTTATGTATTAGATACAATGTCGACCAAGTTCAGCATCAGGTAATCCAAGGAATCATATTAATGAAATAATCAGCCACATTTTTATCTGTAGGGAGTGTGGAATAATTTAAAGGGTCAAGGATTGATTGCACCGGAAATAATTTTTATTTATATGTTCGTCAAATTAGAGATTTTAATAAAAGCGTTCAGTGATGTTGACATTGTGTTGTGGTAGAGTTTAGACGGTGTTGTGGTGGTGTTTGGACGGTGTTGTGGTGGTGGTTGGACGGTGTTGTGGTGGTGGTTGGACGTGTTGTGGTGGTGGTTGGACGGTGTTGTGGTGGTGGTTGGACGGTGTTGTGGTGATGTTTGGACGGTGTTGTGGTGTTTGGACGGTGTTGTGGTGATGGTTGGACTGTGTTGTGGTGATGTTTGGACGGTGTTGTGGTGATGTTTGGACGGTGTTGTGGCGGTGTTTGGACGGTGTTGTGGTGATGTTTGGACGGTGTTGTGGTGATGTTTGGACGGTGTTGTGGTGATGTTTGGACGGTGTTGTGGTGATGTTTGGACGGTGTTGTGGTGATGTTTGGACGGTGGTGTGGTGATGTTTGGACGGTGTTGTGGTGGTGTTTGGACGGTGTTGTGGTGATGTTTGGACGGTGTTGTGGCGGTGTTGTATTGGGGCTCTATTAACGTGGTTTTGTTGCGGTGTTGTGGGCATGTTGGGGTGGGTTAGGGTGGTGTTGTGGGCACGTTGGGGTGGGTTAGGGCGGTGTTGGTCCGGTCAGTTTCTCGTGAATGTTGAGCCCCTTGGGAAGGAAGACAGGCGTAAATCTAATTACGGCCCTCTGCGGTCAAACACGATGGCCCCTCAAGGTGGCGTCTGTTTTAGCACGTTTGTGGCGGGGGATGGTGGAGGAAGGGTGAAAGACCAGGAGGGAATGGAGTGGAGTGGAAATTGGTCCCAGGAGACGTATGGATGTAAAGTTGAACTCACTCAATAAGAATGTAAAATACGGATAAGGAGAGCAAGAGAGGTATATATATAGGGACTTTTTCCCAATCTAAACAAACACACACATACACAGAGAGAGAGAGAGAGAGAGAGAGAGATAGAGAGAGTAGATAGAGATACAGATAGCACGTGGGGCGGAGAAAGATAGAGATAGACAGAAAGAAAAGGGTGAGTGGCATGGAGAAACACATTGTCAAATGGCCAGAGGAAGAGAGACATGTACATAAACGGAGGCAAAGATAGCGTCTGAGTAAGACAGTGTGAAAGAAATCAAAGAGTGAGGAAAGGAAGAGTGACACACACACACAGATAAACAGAGATAGTAGATAGTGTGAACGATGCAGTAATAAGGAGATGTAGGACTATTGGGTTCTTCATTTCTAAAACCGGAAAACGTCATAGCTTATTTCGTAATGTTATTTTTTTTAGATTACATTTTAGCGGAACAATGTTTTGAGGCATAAATACAGTCAAATCACAATATTCTAAAAATTGTTAGCTTAGTAAAATTACGAAATTGTGTTTTATTTTGCAAGTCCAATAAGCTGTCTTAAATTAATGAAGAATTAAAAATTAGCTGAAAAGATCAATCATTCACAATATACCAACATTCACGTATTGACTCGTATCTTTTATTAATTTTTTTTTAATGAATTTGTCCTTACAAAAGATAATTTAGATATAATATTTCTATTAATAGATATCCGCCATATTATGAACATCCCTACATGAGAAAATGAGTTGAGGTAGAAGTACGCGGTCTCGTGCTTTCTCGTTGAGGCAATTTAGGTCAATGCTAAATTTAGTAACAGTAAAGTAAAAATGTTAGGGTAGCTAAATATTTTATGTGATATTATACCACCTTAATATAATCTTAGTGCCTATATTTCAATAAACATTTGCCTTCTCTTAATTTCATGTCCCAATCCCAAAAGTGTTATTTTATGTCAGGGGCAGCAACACGAATATTGTTGACTGGAAACAATCTGGAAACAGTTATGTATCTTTAACGTGAACGTTTTTATTGTTTAATTTTCTAGGACGTTCGAAAGAAGGAGCGAGCGTCTGTAACATATAAGAAATGTCAGCAGTATCTATGACTTATAGGCTTTAAGACAAACAATTTCATTGTTAAAGTGGCATATTTGAGGAATGTTTCATTTATCTCCTACAAAAAACTTTTCCCTGGACCAGATAAACAAGTTCAGTAATCTAAATATATATGGTTGGCTGTATGGGTAGATGTGGTGGATGTGGCTGGCTGTATGGGTAGATGTGGTGGGTTAGGGTGGTTGTATGGGTAGATGTGGTGGGTTGGTATGGCTTTATGGGTAGATGTGATGGGTTGGGGTTGCTGAATGAAGCACATGTATATTATGTCAATTATGGTCATCTAATTCCTTTTTTCTATATTCAACCCGTTTAGAAATACGGAATTAAGTAGTGGATAGAATTCTATAAAGTCTTGCTTCATTTGCACACCACGTGCAGTGAACGCCATCAAGAAAGTACTCAATTCAATGACCATCGGTCATTTCCTCGTATTCCTCAGATGCAATTATTGGCTTTCCACAGACAGTGAAGAGAAAAATGAGTTAACAGTATACTCCTCCCCTCTCTCAGGGAACCATCTCATAAATCATTCACTGTTTGACCGGCGCAAGCCTGCTTGAGTGTTAGCTCGAGGAGCTCAAAGCTCACCGTTATCATGACTGTAATCATTCAAAACCACGTGCTTTTAATTATTTTTTTCTTCTAATATCTTATTTGGATGAAAACTTCAGCGAACTTCAAGTTATTTTTAGATAGTGTGATGTCAGGCAATTGATGAACATCAGTGATATGTGAAGTGCTGGGTCTCATTGTCCATCACAGTCTCATTGTCCATCACAGTCTCATTGTCCATCACAGTCTCATTGTCCATCACAGTCTCATTGTCCATCACAAGAGATGGGTCTCATTGTCCATCACAAGAGATGGGTCTCATTGTCCATCACAAGAGATGGCTCTCATTGTCCATCACAAGAGATGGGTCTCATTGTCCATCACAAGAGATGGGTCTCATTGTCCATCACAAGAGCTGGGTCTCATTGTCCATCACAAGAGATGGGCCTCATTGTCCATCACAAGAGATGGGTCTCATTGTCCATCACAAGAGATGGGTCTCATTGTCCATCACAAGAGATGGGTCTCATTGTCCATCACAAGAGCTGGGTCTCATTGTCCATAATTTTACGCTCCACACCAAAGATATACCTGACTTCTCCTTGGCTTATTCTTCCTCAAGCGCTCTTTTTTATAGCTCGTCACCCACGATAAGTAAACCTAGTTACGCCATTTTGTTTATCCTTCGAAACTCAGTACCCCTAGATACGCCCATGGTTTTAACCGCCCAGAAACTAATCAGTTAGGAGTGCCCCTAAAAATTATTTCTAAAATAAGCCTGGCACATTTGGAAAGATAATCCGTATATTGTATTGTGATGCCTCTAGTAAGCTTAAGAGGGGATCTATTTCATGATCCCATTATTTAGTATGGCGCAATATGGATGACGAAGGGTGATGGATTCCCCGCGGAGATCTCGATGAGTGAGAAAACACGAGACAGCACACTTCAACAAAACTCATTCACTCACAAAAATTATTTTTTTTAAAAATACAAAAATGGAAATAAAAATTAATTGCATAATTTTTTTAAATGCGAGAATTAATTAAAACGAAGGTTGTAACTGTGCACATGAGATTTGGGGTGGGGAGGGGTAAGCCATGGCCTTAACATTGCAATTCCCCTCGATTATGGCCGCACGATGCATCAAAAACATTGAAGGTGATAGAGAAGCAACGAAATAAACCTTAAAAAAACAACGTTTAATGGAAAATTGAAGAAATGTAATTCGCAAATTGCTGGAATGATTTAAAAGACCAGGCATAAAAAAATAATTCTGCTGGGGTCATTTAATGAAATTGAGGAAAAGATCAAGGGGACAAGTCACGGTATGGAAGATAAATGATTATGGTTCATGAATGTTTAAGGTTTACGTATATATTAAGTTTTTAAAAAATTTAAAAAAAGAAAAAAAAAAAGATGAAGAGGAAATGTTACAGGGAAAGATCGTATATGTTCACAGGTTAAGAAAGATTTGGCCACACACATTTCGAACAATTGTGTTAACTACTGACATTTTCAGCGTCATGTCCCTATTTTCATATCAGATTGAGTTGAAATAATAGGACACAATTTGGTATGCCCTCAAAAGCATTAGGTTAATTTAAATGATACCCAATAAGCCTCGCATAATGTATGTTTGTATGACGTTTGAATGTGTGTTAGACATTTCGGAGTTGAGAGTAACACCAGAGGGATGGAACAACACCAAGTTTTCCTCAGAGGGTCGAAGAGTCTTCTTAGGGCCAAGAGTAGTGTGCGCCAACAACGTAAGCCCCAGAATTAAAAGTAAACACGTGAGCATCTCAGGAGCGGCTAAGTCCGTTTGCTCAGAGGGTATCGGGTTTTGGTCAGGGAATCGGTGAACTCTGCTTCAATTTAGGCTTGGAGAGTATTAGAAGAAGTTGAATTAGTGCCAGGACTGGGTCAACAGTGCCGGACAGAATGAGTGGAGGTTAAGGGTAAGAGTCAATGCAAGTACTTTGTGTGACATTCAGTCAGCAACACAAAAGTCAAAGTACTTTTTGGAACATTCAGGTACACGAAAGTCAAAGAAATATTTGGAACATTCAGCAACACAAAAGTCAAAGTACTTTTTGGAACATTCAGCTGCACAAAAGTCAAAGTACATTTTGAAACATACAAAAATATTAAATTTCTCCAAAAGAAAAATAAATAAATAAACCTATGAATTCTAATTTTCGTAATTCGCATGTGTAGTTAAAGTACCCGAAATAGATTTTTTACTCGCATCTAATCATCATCATCATCATCATCCTCATCATTGGGTCCAACGCCCATGTGGGGCACTTGCCTGCTCAACCCTGTTCTTCACGTCAGACCAATCAGTGGCCTATCTCCTCCATGTTCGGACATTTCAGCAGCTACAGGTCGTTCTTGTTGGAAACTTATCCAATATCGCTGGAAATAAAATTTCTCAAAAGTGGACTTGCCTGCGTGTAGGCCTGTGTCCAGAGAGTGAATACAATCAACATTTTACTTCATATTAGGTTATACGTGGGGAAATGGGGGACGTCATAGTACAATTATGAAAGTCTATCGTACTATTGGGAAGTAATTTAAAATAAAAATCCCTTAACGTTGCACGACGATTGTAAATTTTTAACGTTCAGGCCTCGTATAGAAGATTGAGAGTAGCGCTATGACAGATCAAGTTTCAGCTAACAGGCTAACACAGGGTCATAGTCTAATTTAACTAAGTTTCAAGGGAAGGAATTAAATTCATGTTTTTTGTGGGCTGCAATACTTGGAATGGACGGAGACTTTGTGTATCTTTTCTCCAGGGAGTTGTCTTCATTTCAGAGAATGGGGTTATGTCCCATGAGATTCTCCCTGTACATCGACCAAGTTCTACAAGACGTATCTGTAACGAAAGTGTCTAGATCGGTCATAAAAGGGGAGGGGCGTCCATATCACCCCGGTGGAACGTTGCTGATAGAGGGTAGTTTTAGCCTGATCTATGGTGTGTCTTTAACTGGAGCACTCCGTGTAGTGAGTGCTAGCTAGTGCTAATTGGTGCTCACGGTGTTCAGATATTTGGTTGGTAATTGTACGCACCAAGAAGTGGAATTGATCGCATATTGTTAGTTAGGCCAAGGCCAAGGGTATAGCTAAATGCTACTATTTATCAATTGAAGGTTTCCAGATAAAAATAATATCGTAGCAATTAGATGACTGTAATTTGATGTACGTCAAAGACTGTTTGAGTTTAGGTTTATATAACCACATTTTTGTACCATGATGCATCTGTCTTGTGTTCAGGGAACCTTCGAAGTTTTATAGTTTTAATGAAGAGGCAAATTTTTTTGTGTTTTTTTTCTTCAGTTTAGATTATTTAAATGACTTTTGGTTTATCTTTATCTTTATATTTTTGTATGTTAGTGATCTATCCTCATTGAGCCGTTATAATTTTTAAATACATAACACATTACACAAGTTAGTAAAACTTTTGTTTCTTTATGTTTTTTTCATCAAACATGACTCGATAAACCCGATCTGAACAACATACGCTGCTGCTGGCCGAGTGGCGCCAAAACGTAATTCTTTATGGGTGACCTAACGGTACCACAAACCTTGTTAGGGCGCCCAACTGAAACAACGCCACCGCTTTCAAACAGAGGATCAATGAATGCATCGACTCATCAAATCTGTAAATGACCCAATCAATCATACTTCCAGCGTCTCTCGGGGTGCTGGCTGCTACCCCTGACATTCAACGGGCTGTGGGTGAGCGGGCGGTGTGAGGGGCGCAGATGATGAGGGGGCGCTACGGCTGAGGGGGTGCTGTAGGTGGTGATGCATTTTAACAATAGAAAGGGCTGTCTGGTCTCTACCATACATATTTAAGATTAATTTGTTTCGCGTTATACACAACGTTTGGGATGGCCAGATATAAGAAATGATAAGAAACAGACATACCTGCCAGATATCCCACAGACCGTTTAAAGAGCGCAACAGCAATTTTTACACTAAACTATATTGGGTTATTTCCCATTGGAGTTCGATCACTTATGGTGTTATAACTACTTTTGAAAAGCCCAATGCCATTTATACTTTATATGGACTGTAATAGATGGTTCAGTCCCATTGGACTCTTTATATAGAATGTTATAGATGTTATATTACCATTGGGCTTTATAACACAGACTGTTACAGATGTTACATTACCATTGGGGTGTTGTACACATACTATTATAGATGTTAGCTCTATAACACAAACTCTATTAGCTATGACAAAATCAGAAAAGACGCATTCCTAAAGCTGTATGCTCCCCTTCCTTGCGTGTGTTGAACACATCTATTATGAGGGAGGTGGTCCATAAACCCTCATCACTGGGACAGGATTTTGTGCAACGGATGCCATAACATCATCTCTATACTGAAACAAGATCAGAGGCAAGACTATATAAATGGCGTCTGACAAACGGAACTGTCGAGTTCTCGGCGCGAGAGAAAGACAGCGGAAATGAGAAGTAGACGAGGGTAATGTCCCGGAGTGAGGGCTGTACAGGGGTGAGTGAAATTACGGATGGGTTGGTTAATTGAATTATTGATGACACGCTGGCTATTCATGCTTCAGTAGGTACGGGGGGGGGGG
>MUZC01004629.1:571108-594616 GCA_002072015.1 Radix auricularia | reverse complement strand
TATATATAAGTTATATTGAAGCCCAGATGCGAGTTCATGGTCATATGTATTCCGGCTTTATGCGTTGAAGTTCCTCCCTCAGCAGGTCAGACCTAGTACGATGCGTTGAAGTTCCTCCCTCACCAGGTCAGACCTAGTACGATGCGTTGAAGTTCCTCCCTCACCAGGTCAGACCTAGTACGATGCGTTGAAGTTCCTCCCTCAGCAGGTCAGACCTAGTACGATGCGTTGAAGTTCCTCCCTCACCAGGTCAGACCTAGTGCGATGCCTTGAAGTGACGAGATGTGGGCTCTTGTCAATGAAGTCACCGATTTTTTTTTTGTGCTGATGTAAGGTCGTTCACGGATGTGGGGTAGGGGGGCGCACAAAAAAGGGGAAGGGATGTTGATGACGTGTCGATGTGGCTAAGTGGGCGTGTCAGGAGTTAATTATTTCCAACATTTTTATTGACGTGTCATAAGAGTGTCAACCCCTTTGATGTAATGGATGTTTCTAACAAGATGTGATTACAACCGATGTTGTCCGTGCTATTGATGCTGTCTCATATCATTTACTTATTGTCTGAGGGGGGGGCTGGGCTCGTTGGCTAGAATACTGGACAAGGTGAGGAGTTTAATGATGACATCTGGACGACAATGGCGTCTCTTTGGTCAATACGTGTGTCTTCTCAAATATCATTCGTGTTTTTTGTCCATGTATCTAGTTTTTATTAAAGGCTTCTCAATATATGTTACAAAACATAGATTCACGGTTCCCAAGTTATGTTCCTTAGTCTCAGATCTGTACAAATGTTCTCGAATCTGTAAAAATGTTTTCAGGAATATTTAAAAGGTTCTCAGACTTGTAGATGTTTTTGAGACAAGAACTCTCCCACATCGTCGCCCTCGTCGTGTCTCGTGATCTTTGTGCCATGTATTTGGTTAAAACATTCTCCAACTTTCTAAGACCTTTTTAACCATCCGAAATTGATCCCGAGAAATTTCGGGCAGACAGTGTCATGGTATAAAATATATGCTGAGGAGAACAGTCGACAAGGAATGGGTCGTTTCACAATGGTGGACTTTATTGTTGTCATTTATAGAGTGGCTGATGTGGCCGATGTTATAGGAAGAAGTTTTGACTCGTACTGTTAAAATCAAACTCAAGTTTCTCAAATTGTTGGGTTGATACCCCATTTCAAGATAACAACCCTAACTCCCATTGTCCCGCGTTGAGTCATTTGTCTCCTAATTGACACATCGCTTAGAGCTGAAACGAATATTTGACCCTTTTTAATAAGCAATTTGAGAGAACGTGTCAGAAATTGTATAAGAACCGTCAACATATCGAATACTAGCTCGTCTTAAGCACACAAATGGGAGAGTATTAGAATAGAAAAAAAAATAACAACAACGTAATCAGCTTGGGCCGAATGTTGAAAAAAACAAGAAGGAAAAACAGAGAGCAGGAATACGAACGCGAGGCAGGGTAATATTAAAGATGGCGGATGGATTGTGCGAGTCCCAGATTAAATATAGGAAAGATCGAACTGCTTGTGGAAAGGACAAATCAATACCGCCTCGCCTTTGCTGGTGGATTTGAATAAGGAATTGAAAAGAGGGTCTTGCTAGGCATAAAGCTAACGTTCTCTGTACAGGGAGGGGTGGAACGGGGGTGACTGGGAGGCTTGAGGTGAGAGTGAGTGATGGGAGAGGAGGGAATTGAGTGACAGAGGGATGGAGGAGATGAGTAATTATGTCAACGCCAGCTCTACAGGCTCGGAAGCCAAGTTTATCGTCACGCGTGGTGGGACGAACAAATACAAGGACGTAACGGACTCGTTGATGGAACATGTTATGGGGAAGATGGTTTCAGGGCGGAAGTGGAGGAATTGAGATGCTATTTACTAATATCGGAAGAAACTAGCAGCAAAAGGGGAACTGAGATGGTTGTATCTGAAAACTCCAGTAATAGCGATCAAATAAGGAAAACCCCGAAATGGAATGGGGAATGTTGTAAAGGAATTAATATGCACAATATAAAACCCAAACTACATGCGGACATTGTGATTCAGGTGCAGTGAGTCAACAGGACATAGAGTCAATGCTAGACTGCTAGATAACGATGTCCATCAGTGGTAAGGATGCCTGAGGCCAATGTGACGCACTCTAAGCCCCAGTGTTAGTAATAAGTACATAAAAAACACTGTGGTCTAACGACTTTAATAACAACATAAACAACAACAACGACAACAACATCACTTGACGCAAGACTCAGCGACCACTGTTTATCCACGCAGCCACATCTCTATTTTGGGCTCAAAGACACAAAGGTTCTTCTCATTGAGGCGGCAAATTAACACAATTAAAATCTTTTCCATAAACAACAATTCACACGCCCACTGACACGTCATCAGTATCAACACACACGCCAACTGGAATTTTATGAGTATCAATACATACGCCCACTGGCACGTCATCAGTATCAATACACACGCCCACTGGCACGTCATCAGTATTTATACACACGCCCACTGGCACGTCATCAAAATCAATACACACGCCCAATGGCACATCATCAGTATCAATACACACGCCCATTGGCACGTCACGTCATCAGTATCAATACACACGCCCACTTTTCACACACTTATGCGCAAAAGGGATAAACAGCAACAGCAAAAACTTCAAGATACATCATTTATTTGGTCGGCCCTAGAGTGTGGGAGGGTAATACTAAGATATACAATTTGCTCGGCCCTAGAGTATGGGAGGGTAATACTAAGATATACCATTTGCTTGGCCCTAGAGTGTGGTAGGATGCGAATTGGAGTAATAACACACTCCTATAGTTTACTAGACGTCTCGACTCATGATATAACATGATGTATCATACATGTGAAACATAGGGAAAGAAATGTATCGTACACATGAAACAGATAGAAAGAAATGTATCATACATATGAAAAAGAGAGAAAGAAATGTATCACAAACATGAAACAGAGAGAAAGAAATGTATCACAAACATGAAACATAGAGAAAGAAATGTATCATTAACATGAAACAGAGAGAAAGAACTGTATCACAAACATGAAACAGAGAGAAAGAAATGTATTATACACATGAAACAGAGAGAAAGAAATTATCATACACATGAAACAAAGAGAAAGAAATGTATCACAAACATGAAACAGAGAGAAAGAAATGTATTATACACATGAAAAAGAGAGAAAGAAATGTATCACAAACATGAAACAGAGAGAAAGAAATGTATCATTAACATGAAACAGAAAGAAAGAAATGTATCACAAACATGAAACAGAGAGAAAGAAATGTATCACAAACATGAAACAGAGAGAAAGAAATTATCATACACATAAACTCAATAAACGTAAAAAGATTTGTCAGTCAGATTCTCAAATTTTTGAAGCCACAAATGAGTAGACTGTATATGCTGAAATCAGGGAATCTCAAATATTTTTTGTTGTTGTTTGTTTTAGTTTTATACATGAGTATGAGTTACATACATACTCCATTAATTAGGGAGTTAAACTTTGACCCCTTCCTAACGTTCTTTTATGGCAATTGTGAGATTTTTTTTTCTCAAACGGTGTCTTTTGAACTATAGTAAATTGATGTTGACATGTAAGGCTCCCTTTGATACTTACATTGACCAGTGCATTCCTAGGAGTTAGACCGTTAAGTATCCACTCCGATGGCCGGGGCTCGAATCCTGGTATTTTCACTGTTACTTCCATTTGAAACTCACTGGTGATCGGGGATATCCGTATCTATTTATGGTTACACCACCACCATGACTGGAAATTCCCATAGCTTAATTTAGCCAACACGTTCTAGATGGCATTTTTGTAACGTGTTATTTAAATATACATTGATATACACATTTACCTCCTTCTTATTGAAATGCAAATTTAACTGAAATTTTTTATTAAACTAATTACAAATTACAAAAATTGAATGCAAAATCTTCGGATTACGAAAATGTTTTTTTTTTCTTTCTCTAAAACGTTTTAAATATTTTTGAAGACAAATCAATTTTCGTTAAGAATATAGAATAGTCTTTTTTTCTGTATTCATAAATATGTATTAAAATTAATTAATGAAATAAACATATTCAAGATATTGTTTACTGAATTTTTAAAATTTTAGAAAATTAAGTTTATAATAAAATATTTTTCAAAATATCTCTACAAAAATAACTTTTCTATATAAACACACATAGTTTTAAGAATAATTTCCACACCAAATTAACTTTCTTTCAACACACGCTCAGAAAAAACCACCAAAAACTACGTCATTTACTTTCCACCGAATCGCGTCGTTGAAGAGTCACTGCGTCATTAAAACCTAACACATCTTGAAACACGGCCCGTGACCAGCCGGGAGTAGGTCGCCTCCAGACGACCGCATCATCCTGCCACAGAACGGTACCAACCTCCAACTCAACACCCAGCAACTGAAACACTCGGCGCCATTTTCTCGCGCTGTTGCTTGTCCCACATCCTTAGAAACGTCTCCCACTCTCCCACTCTCCCACTCATCGTGCCGACGAGTTTGTAGTTAAAAATAAAAACCCAACTCCCGGTTGACGTTAGAGATGGTCTGGAACAAGCTTGAGCCGATATCGAATATTTCTGGGGGACTTTTTTTCCCCCAGGAACCCAAGCACGTTTCTATTAAAATATTTGCATTTCTGCCCGCATGCCTCAGTAGAATGCCGAAGTAAAGTCCGTGCCGCGACAGGAAGTAAGGGGGTGTCAAAGGTGTAGGGTGGGGGGAGTGTAGGGGAGTGGGATGGGGGAGGTTGAAACAATACATTCTTGAGCTAACTATCGACCAGCAGACACTAGGAATACTGAGTTGGGAGTGGGAGTGGGGAATGGGGAGTGGGGATCACGAGATGGTGGTGTGTGCAATAGGAGAGATGGTAGTGTAGTAGGAGAGATGGTAGTGTAATAGGGGATATGGTAGTGTAATAGGAGAGATGGTGGTGTAATAGGAGAGATGTTAGTGTAGTAGCAGAGATGGTAGTGTAATAGGAGATATGGTAGTGTAATAGGAGAGATGGTAGTGTAATAGGAGAGATGGTAGTGTAATAGGAGATATAGTAGTTTAATAGGAAAGATGGTAGTATATTATTAATAGTAGCATGAGCAACGAGTCTGATACCAAATGCTAGTGTGTGTATTAGGAGACTTGGTAGAGGGAATAGGGTACATACAGTACGACAGATAAAGAGGAAAAATAACCAGTGCTCAACTAATAGTCGCCCCTCCCCCCTCCCCCGGGTTGTCTTAAAGCCCAGTTCTAAACTGTAGTGACGAGTATCTTAATTGGATCGGAGCCACGGCCAGATTTTTTTGTTAGACATAGCCTTATGGGAACAACTGCAAGATTGTATGTTAGACATAGCCTTATCGGAGTCTACGCCATATTGTATGTTAGACATAGCCTCATGAGAACCACCGCCATATTGTATGTTAGACATAGCCTTATCGGAGCGTACGCCATATTGTATGTTAGACATAGCCTCATGAGAACCACCGCCATATTGTTTGTTTGTTAGACATAGCCTTACACGATTCATGAAAAAAACCGAACAAGTTTATAATTCAAAAGAAGAGCTTTCTTTAAAAAAAAAAAAGCAGAAATAACATTTTTAATTTTATTTTTACATTGAATTTAATAACATAAGAATCTTTATGCGTTTTTATTTTTTTTTTTTTATTTTTAGAGGTGAAAAAGAAAGTTCTAATGGCACTCTAACTTTACAGTAGGAAAGAGAACTGGCCAACCCGCAGATCATAACTGATGAAATAAGCGAGTCTTTTGAAAGTTAATTTAATTAAAGGAGAAGAAAAAAAAAAGAGAAAAAATTCGAACCCGTATTTTGGCGTCACACGACTGTAAAATGTCGTGAATTTATTGGTTTCATTTCAATTTGATTTCAAAAAGGTGAAAATGAACAGAACGGAAATGGCCATTGCTATAAAATGTTGTTAAACTATCATTAAAACTCAATTATAAACAGCCGGTATGTATTGTATAAAAACTGTCAATAGAACAGAAATAGGAACAGCAACTGAAATAAGTGTGTTAAAATTATCATTATTAAAAAGCAAAACCCCAAATTCACTCTTACTCGTGTAAGGCATATCTAAAACATATAGAATCTAGTAAAAATTGAACATGTAAACGTCATGACATCCAAGCTGACATCCGGGTATATTTCAAGGGTTGACGTCAAACTATACAACACAGCGGCGGTGAGAAGATAACTTGAAATAGTGCTGGTCTGCTGGACACTGTCTCAGAACTGGAATACCTGCTGAAACAAGGTCTTTGGTTCATAAGCACTGAACGAGACAAAAAACCCATTGCATCAGCAAACTAATAGTTTTAAGTGACCGATTTATCAAATATATTTATTTTCGGAAAGAAGCACGTTTAAATCTATGATCCCATTGACATTTGTGTTTACAGGAGAAAGAAAAGCTTTATCCATTGGGAATTTCCTGGCTTTCCATTTAAAAACAAAAAGTGGCAATGTTTTTAAAAAAAAATCCCTGAGATACGAATAGTCTTAAAATAATGTCCTGTTTCATACCAGTGTGCGCGCGCACGTTTAGACATGTGGTGATGGCCGAAGGCACTCGAGATCGTCTGCTAGTCAGGGAGGATGTCTGAAGTTGGAGGGGAATGGAATAACTCTGGTCTAAAGTCTAAAAACTGAGCCCCAAACCATTTACTACTGGTTCAAGAAGAAGTTCTGCACAGTCGAATAATGTTGAATTAGAAGATTGACGTTTGTAGAGCTACTCTAACAGTGTAGGGTATTCAAAACACATCTCAAACTTTAAGATTCCCAAATTTTTTATTTCATTATCGCTAACATCCACGAATTACAATAATCTATTCCAGGCGTCTCTTTAAGGAGTTGTGTTGTCATTAAATAGGACGTGCTATCAGTATAGTTTGTGTTTTTATTAGAGGTAGTGTGTCTTTATTAGCGATGGTGCGTCCTCATGAGAGGTTTGTGTCCTCATGAAAGGTCCGTTACTTTAATAGAGGATCCATGTCATTAATAGATGTCCGTGTCATTAATAGAGGTCCGTGTCATCAGTAGAGGTCCGTGTCATCAGTAGAGGTCCGTGTCATCAGTAGAGGTCCGTGTCATCAGTAGAGGTCCATGTCATTAATAGAAGTCCGTGTCATCAGTAGAGGTCCATGTCATCAGTAGAGGTCCGTGTCATCAGTAGAGGTCCGTGTCATAATTAGTTGTCCGTTTATCGATAGAGGTCCGTGTCGTCGTGGGTACTCCATGTTAACATTCTTGTAAATGTAAAAACCTTCAACATCCCTCAGTTCTTTGTTTAGTTCTTCAAAGACCAACGATAAAAACTGAAAGCTGAAGAACAAATAACCTCACGTAAATGATAATGGCTTTAAAAGGACTCCATCGGCTTTGTGGAAGTGCTTACAGTGAATGCTGGGCCTAGAACAAGGGACAAAACTCAGAGGGACCAGTCGAAAAAGGGAAGTAACTAAAGACCCCCAAACGGCAGCTCAAATCATTAATAGGAAATTTCGAAATGTTGACGTTCGTGTGAGTTTTGTCTGTGGACGCAGAGCTTAACGGAAGAAGTCTAAGAAGCTGTCTAAATATAGACGGAGAAATTCAATGAGGTCCCCGGCAGACGAATGAGGTCATCTGTGGTCATACTCTGGTCTTTACCCGACAGCCGGAGCTAATCTATTTAATGGTGGCGGCTCTGAAGGCAAGACATAGTGTTGATGTCATTGTGAGTGAGGTGGGGTGAGGGAGGTTGGGGTGGGAGAGACAGTGTAGAAGTCCAGAAACGGAACCAATAATAAACTGGAGAAAATTAAATGGTCGGGTTGTAGTGGACTTGCCATAAATTTGTAGAAAGTTTTGTCTTGGATTAGCTGCCCTTGTATTTTGTTAATTAAATTTGTTTAAAGGCTGTGATTATGATCAGCATCTCTTGTATTTTGAGTGCCACTAATTACATCTAATTTCGATTTTGATCAACATGAATTGTATTTAAGGTGTCACAAATGGAATCATATTTCACTTGGATCAGCATAAATGTTCCAATTAAGCTGCGCGGCTACCTCATATAACTGACCGACCGACGCCGCGCAGCAGTTTAGAATCACCACGCAGAAAATTTGGTAAACTATTGTATAAAAACGGATGCTGGGCAATTGTGCTAACGAGTTTTTAAACTTTGCACACGAACCAAAAGACTTAAGAGGGAACATTGATCAGCATAGAGCACCTTTTGACATAGTGCCCGAAATTGGTCGAGTATTGGGAAGAGTTGATTAGAACAACTGCGGAGAGAAATCTTTATGGCGATGCCCGCTTGATGAGACTCGCCAGTGAAACAATGAGCGGGCCACAAGTACTTGAGCTGGGCCACAAGAATGTGAGCTGGGCCACAAGTACGTGAGCTTGGCCACAAGAATGTGACATGGGCCACAAGAATGTGAGGTGGGCCACAAGAATGTGAGCTGGGCCACAAGTACGTGAGCTTGGCCACAAGAATGTGACCTGGGCCACAAGAATGTAAGCTCTACCCTAAAAGAGATCGTCTCATAAAATCTTTGGGTGTCAATCAGTTCTCGCTGGAAGCTTCTATGGAAGGACATCTTAACACTATCAAAACTTTTAATGCTGTTGCTATTTTTCGTAGAAGTTTGACCAATTGTCTATTTTCCCCACTAAAAAACAATCTATATTTTATGGCACTATATCAAGGCGCTAGTAACTCCTAACTCTAAAACCAGTTTTTAAAATAATAATTTGACGATATAGAAATTGTCTATGGTAGAATGTGGTTAAATAACGTCTTGCATATGTGTAGTGAAGAGACTTTGATGTCATCATGTGTTCAACTTGTTAACCTTCAACCTTATTTGTAAAAACACAACAAAACAAAAAACAAAAAACAACACAAAAAAAAAAAAAAATCATGTTAAGCCTGGTACCTATTGGAATTCAGGACGTGTTAGCGCATTTTCGTATTATGTATCAGTACTTATGTTAGATATCAGAATTATGTAGTTATCAGTAATTGTGTTTAGATTTTAGACATATTTTTATGAATTTTCTTGTGTAATGAATATACCTGACATTTTTTTATTTAAAAGTCATTTCTTTACATTTAAAAAAAAAATTATTTTCTCTTTAATCCAACTACAAGTCACCACAAATGATGACGTAAAACTCTCTAAACTTTTACACATATTCTAATGACGTCAACTAAAAAAAAACACAACTAATTATTTTGCACCCTTTCGCACCACTCTTCAATGCTTGAAGAATTGTGCATTCGACTTCCGGCAATGGCGGCCGTTCCCTGCGCTAGTGTTACCTCTCGATTCGAAATATTTTTTGGTAGTTTTAACGGGGTTTTTAAACGGATCGAGTAACTGAGTGTTGATACACAAATGGCAGGTCAGGACATACAAAAAACATATATACATCATGGGTCTAGGACTTATGGATGCTGTGATCAAGGGTGATGACAGACGGACGGACGGACAAAACGGGTGCAATAGCGATTTCGACATCTCGAAAATGCGCTAAAAAACCAAAAAAAAAAAAGAAGAAAAAAAGCAACAAACAAACAACTACGCCCACTCCTCCAAACACGCCCCCCCCCCCTTCCCCACATTGGACTGCTTTGAATCTTCAGTTAATTTTTACACAAATGTATTTGTTTATTTATGGTGGATGTTGAAATCAAGTGTCACACCCACGTGACAAAAGATGATGTATGCGGTAATTCAGTAAGAGCAATGAAAGGGAAAAGGTTAAAGCTGCGTGAACTATGCGAGAGTAACGCAATTATGGGACAAGTGAGCTAATGAGTTCCATTACACGTAGGGAAGTCCCTTGCCAGTACAAGTAACTCACTGACACAGAGAGGGAAGAGAGAGGTATAGAGATACAAGTGGGTGATGGGAGAGGCCGATAAGGCGATAGACTTGGAGGGATAATAATGGAGAGGCAAAGAGGGTAGATACGGGGAGAGAGATAACATTAGGGGAGGGAGAGCCAAAGATGGAAAGAGTGAGAAGCTAGGGAAAGGGGGGATGATGGGAATAAGAGTGAGAGAGAAATGACGGAATAATGAAAGATGAGAGAGAAGAGGATTTTATGTAGATGGATGAAAATAGAAGAGAGGGTTTGAAAAAAAAGGTTTTGAGAAACAGGGTGGGGAAAAAGTGAGAGAAAGAAAGAAGGAAAGAAGGACAGAGAGAGAGAGAGAGAGAGAGAGAAGGAGGGAGAGATAGTGATAATCAAACTATATTTATACAGGAGATGATTGCTGTGTAAACATGACACAAACAACCCACACCACATTATACAGAGACTATCATCCATAGATATCACGTGGGCGTTGCTGGGACGCGCTGTTTTTTTTTTTAATGTTTCAAGTGGTTGTTAAAATGTACTCAGTTCATTCCAGTGGGAGTTCCAGCATTACAAGTCATTACTTTATTGACAGAAATTTGCCGGAGAAAAAACAGGAAACAGCGTGCTGTCGTATCATTAGCCGTGTAAAACAAATAAAGGTGGGTCGGATGAACTGAACAGTAAAATTTGTCACCTGTATAAAGTAACAAAGTCCTTTACTAGTAGTTATGCTATTTCAGGTGAGTTGTGGAAGCCTGGGTCGCATATCATGCCTTAAAGACTTTATCGTTTGCCCACAGTTGATTTGGCTGTGAGATGAAAGGCGCTTCCAAAAGATTAATATTTAAACGAAAATAAAATGAAAACTTTCCAACATCTAATCAATCTTATTTTATACAGAAAGAAGGAAAAAGAAATAACAGTTAAAAATGTACACGAATATTCATTATAAGATTACAAAATTGATATTTATCTGCGTAGGGCACAGATTGCATTTAAATCCGCTATTTCCCGGGTTTGTGTGGGTGTGATTATTTGTTTAAAATTTTTTTTTAGCCTTCTCAACTGACCTTAATGGTGTGAAGAAGCCTAAGCGACACAAATGGTCTGTGACACGGGCAAGCTACTTTGTTTTACACAAATTTGAATGCTACCCAAAGTGAAATCTTCATGATATCCAACTCTTTTGTCTCCCTTGACCGAAATAGACTTCAGATGAAATATAATTAAATATCGGAAGTGATTTAAGGTTTTGTAATTCTTGGAGTGAGAAATGCTGATTTGTTTCGGACTATGATCATAACAATTAACCTTTAATTTTTGTTTGGGTCCGAAAATCGGTTTTTATACATAAAATGTTTTTGACGGTTGTCATCAGTAAATTTTATGCAAAAATAACGAGTTGAAAATTGTTTAACTTCTCCATAGTCTAACATAGTTTTTTCATTAGTGGCAACTTTATTTTTCATGAAGTCAAATTTCAAATTTTCTTCTCTTTGTACATGATATACATGAGAAAAAACAACAACAACAAACAAACAAAAGACAAACAAACCCAACCTACCAACCTATGTTATTGTATACCTGCCTCCTTGTAAAGGAAGAAAAGTGAAGCAAGGGAAGACCACCCCGTGCACATTCCTTAGACTTCTGTGGTCTATTACATACGTGGAAGTAGAATAGCTTATATACCTTGATCATTCCAATAACTTTAGCCATCTAGCTGAGACCGCAATTCTTAAATATTATCTTAAATGAGATTCTAAACGAAAGATTATAGTTGAAAAATTAATGTATCAAAAGTCCATTTGGAGACTATTCCGTATAACAAGTCTAGTAGTAAGTTTTACCCGAGGCAAGACTAGGTAAAGAGTGTTGCCAATAGCAAGTCTATTTTTAGAGATTTTCAATAAAAGATCTAGTTAAAGAGTTTCTCCAATAACAAGTCTGGTTTCAGAGTTTCTTCATAACGAGGGCAATTAACGGCTGTTGTGGAGTTAGAGACGGGATTTGCCGCCCAGTAAATATCAGCCTTGTCGTTATATCTGATATTTCTCATAATAAAAACATTGTCCATTTCCTAAGAGAAACATTCATTAAAAAGTTGGTGTAATGAAATGGACCTGTTTGTTTGCTTGGCAAACCTCAAGGCCGAAAACGTCCGTTTTGTAAGTTTTAACATAACCATGGCCGAACCAGTTGTCTTAACTCCCCCCCTTCCCCCAGCACCAAACCCGTTTCTTTAACCCACACACTCCCATAAGTGCATATCACACACAAAGATATTACGTGATGTGCTGTAAGAAATATTGTATGAGTAATAATGCCAAAGATGAAAGACAATGTTAAAACAAATAGCTGAAACCGCTGCAATAACAATCAACTGCCTCTATTGGGAATTTTTATTGGAGATCTTTATGTTTAAGTGGAGAAAACCGAAGATAAAGTTTACCTGTTCTGAGAGTCTCTGAGATATTATTGGATAACAATTTGTTCAGTTTTTCAAACGTTAGGTATCGTAATATTACCGCTTCGATATTGACAACAGTAACATATTAATGCTGGGTCTGATGAATGTAGTACTTAGAATTTAGGCCACACTTTGTTTATGTGAAGTTTCTGTTCTATAATACTATCTGGGGCATAATAGTTAATTGCCTGCTTTAAGTAGAAATACACTACAGTCTGCGGGGTAAAGTTGACAAACTCCTTTTGGGTAAAATATACATAATTTATGGGATAAAGTAGAACTATTCTCTTTGGTAAAGTAGACAAATCTTACGGGGAAAGGTAGGAAAATTTCTTTTGCAAGGAAGTTATTAATAATTATATAAGGTAGCACGTTTTATGGCGTAAAGCAGGCATACGCTCTGCATCAAGGTTTTATATTAAAAAAAAATCACACATGGGACAGGAACAATTTTAAATGGGACCAAGTGTTTTTTTTATTAGTAAACACAATTACATATGTACATTAAACAACTACGCCTCATCAGTCCCCGAAAGACATGTCCATTTACTTTTTCGTTCACGTTTTTATTACAATATACCAAGCAAAATGTTTTTGTTTTGTTTTTTGTAAAAAAGGCCTTCATTTATTACAAAATATCTGGATTAAAGATTTAATCATTCTAATGAGCTAGGTATTAAAAAAAATAGTTTGAATTACCTCTAACAAAATTACCGCAAAAATCAATAGAACATTTGATTCCCAACTGGACTTTGATGTTTCTTCGAACAATAGGAAACGAAATATAATTTGTTTTGTTTTTTTCTACTCCTCTTTAAATCGAATCCTAATGACAGAATTTGTATAGCCGAATACGAGAAGAGGAAATGTCAACAAATTATCGCATTGTTCGCACCCAGGGCAGAATAACAGCCCGTAATCACAGCAAACATTCACCTTCATCCGCTTTTGTTGGGTCAGATCTGGAGCTAGGAACATTTCAATTTTACTTCTCGACGTTTTTTAAACGAGATTTCTGGATTACCTTGAACACAGAGTAAATGGGTTGCACTGTATGTTTAAGAGAAGATGTTAATGATGCTAAATATCAAAAAAAAAATCTGATGGGAGTATTCAAAGTTTTCAAAATAAACTTAAATAATAGGAGTTAAAAGTTCAGGGGAAATAGCTTCCTAACAAAGAAATAAACGAATGGGTCCCTACCTTTAAATATCTAGGGGCTATAATATCCGATGAAGGCTCAAAGCCATATATTCTTGCCAGAGCGGCCCAAACAACTGCAGCATTAAGCAAACTGAAAAACATCTGGCAAAGCAAGGAGGTCTCCCTGAGATCAAAGATTCGACTATTGCGCTCTCTGGCGATGTCAGTCTTCCTGTATGGTTGTGAGGCTTGGACGCTCACCGCAGACCTCCAAAGAAGAATTAATGCGCTTGAGATGAGATGTTTTCGAAAGGTACTAAACATCTCCTACACGGCGCACATCACGAACGAAGCGGTCCGCGACAAAATAAGTGCTGTCATTGGCCCTTACGAGGACCTTCTCACCTCAATTAAAAAGAGGAAATTACGATGGTACGGACACGTGACAAGATTTGGAGGTCTCTCAAAGACGATATTGCAAGGCACAGTCCAGGGAAGAAGGAAAAGAGGCAGACCAAGGAAGAGTTGGGAGGACAATATCAAAGAGTGGACCGGCCTTTCATTTAGCGATTCCCAGAAGGCAGCTCAGAACCGTGACACATGGCATGAGATAGTGCGCAGCTCAAAATGGTTCCCCAACGACCCAGCGTCGGGTTAAGGGACAGTTCAGTTCAGCACGAGGTCAAAATATCAAAATACATGAAACAATGTCACCGATGCTAAGGGATTGCACTGATTCACGTATTCACTGCTAATTTTTTCAGATTTTATTTCACGTGTTGAGAATGAATTTGGTATAAAATTATCAATATATATATATATATATATATATATATATGTGTGTGAAGTTGGTAAGGAATATAGGTTCATTCTATTGACGTCAAAATTACATAACATTTGAAGACATGTTAAAAATTCTTAAATCAAAGCACATTCCATGAAATCGTACAGCGATTGTCAATGTTAAATGTATGAGCAATAACTAAAAAGCAAGGTTTTATACAATGGTAGCTTGTGTTTCAAAAGGTACAGCTAGGGTGTCTGTAGGTACAGTTTGTGTTTCTGTAGAAACAGCTAGTTTTTCTACATCTAGCGTTTATACAGAAACAGCGAAGGTTTTATACGATAGTAGTTTGTTTTACAACAACTAACAGCAAGTGTTTCTTCCAATGAGTTCTAATAGACAGCACACTTGTTTCTGACAAAAAGCGGGTGATTAAAAAAAAAGTCTATACACCTTAAGGTAAATAAGATCGTATATTATGTACAAATGGAGAAACGTATACTCGCTAAGTTAATATGACGGAATCTGATCATAGGCAGTTAGCATTTCTCAAATTATAATCGGATTCATTGAAATGAAATTATATAAGAGATAGGAATATTTTCAGATATTGAAAACAAAGAATACTATTAGTATTTAGTTATGTTGAAATGTCGCAAGAGTTTTTTCATCTCATTTCAAAAGTCAAATTATAATCTAATTCATTGAAATTAAATTATATAAGAGATAGGAATATTTTCAGATATTGAAAACAAAGAATACTGTTAGTATTTAGTTACGTTGAAATGTCGCAAGAGTTTTTTCCGATCATTTCAAAAGTCGAAGAATTTAGAGGCGTGAACAGACATCTCATGTAAAAAGACGCAGTAGCGCTACAAGACTTTGTGTAGTGATGACATGTTTAAGACCCTCCTCATTTTTTCATATTTTATACTTCAAATAACTTCCCGAAATTACCCCCCCTCCCAGCCCCGAATTTAGCATCAAGGAGGATGGCATGCTTCCGGTACAATACCGTACCCAATTTCTGGCAAGAGATCGTACCAACTACATTGTCACGGTAGTAAGCCGTTCAGTGTTTGTACCGGAAGATCTATCATCGCCTTTGTGAAACTGTGCGTAACGTGTGGGCCGCTATGACTCCTCTTCCACCCCCACACATCCCTCACACATCACACGCCCCTGGAAGCTCCCAGTCAAACTATTGACTCCAGCTACCGAGTGCAGCAGCCATCTCTGGTGGTTTCTCGTCATTTATTCACTGGGCAATTTTATCAAGAAAATCAATCACTTCCTACGCAAAAGAGATGGAAAAAATATATAGGAAAAAAAATGGGGATGGGGAAAATAGCAATAAAAAAATTTGGCTTGGGGTATGGTGTTGGGCGATTATTAAGAAAATAATCCAACGCGTCGTAGACCGGAAGCTCACCGCACTGTCGCATCGATTAAGCGTCAAGCGTCCACAGCAACGGCCCGTCGCCTCGTTGTGAGATTCATTACGTCACGGGCCAGGATATGGAAGGGGCAGTTATAAGTGGCTCAATACTTTTAATGAATTGTGGGGGAAGGCGCAAAAAAAAAAAGATACATCGGCGAATAAATATGATATAAGAAATTGAATGAAAAAAAAGGTTTCTTTAGAATGGATTGTTTTTGTCCTACTGTGTCTTTGGCAAGGTGTTTCTTTGGTATGGTGTGTCTTTTGCAGGGTGTTTTTGACAAGGTACCCCTTTGCAGGGTGTGTCCTTGGCAAGGTGTACCTTGGAACGGTCTGTTTATGTCACGATGTGGCTTTATGAGGAACAAGTTTTTATTTTAATAAATGATATCGTTATATTGAAAAGACATCACGCTATTTATACAGTCAACATCATAAGAAAAGACACGTAGACCGCAAAGGTTGTAAGTGTGGATGTTATCAAGTTTCTATGGATAGAAATGTGTACTTGAAAACATAACAAGTCATGAGATAACGAATAATATACATATGACTCTGGCACATATATTATTATAGGACACATATTCTTGTAAAAGTAAAGTGCATGTAAAGGATTCTCAAAACAACATACTTTTTTGGTAGCCGTTAATTTAAGGAACTCGATTCCCTATGTCTTGTGTATGTGCCCAAATACAATTCACCAATAAGTGATACTGTACCTAATTAACCCGCAGTCTCGCTTTCATTTTCCACCAATCTCCCATGTTACCTACAATATTCTCTCTCTGAGAAAAAAAAATAGCTGTGTGCAAAATTCCACAGCATCCAATTTTTGGTTCATTCAAAATTGTACACCTCACAAACAGATATTATATTATCGATATCAGAGTTTTCTGCGCGGTGTCTACTAGATATTTGCGCGGTCGCGCAACCGTGCAGCTAAAAGGGAACTTTGATTACTTGTGCCCATTTACTCTACACCAATAGATGATGGTTATATAACGCCTACACAACGCTATTGTTCGACTTGATCTCGCCACTACATACCATTAAAAATGGCATACTCAATAATGCAAAGTGAACCAATCACTTCTTGCGCTGGGTTTCAAACATCAATCATATCAATAGAATTTCCCCCTTTTTTACCCCGCCCGGGTGATTCAAATCCCCGTTTAATTAAGTCGCGGACGTGTTACTGTGACCGTATGGAAAACAGAAGTTGTCAGTCCGAGTTTAGGACAGTAAAGTTTATGTAATAGACGTCTTTAACCGCAAATTTGGGACAGTAAAGTCTTTGTAATAGACGTCTTTAACCGCAAGTTTGGGACGGTAAAGTCTTTGTAATAGACGTCTTTAACCGCAAGTTTAGGACAGTAAAGTCTTTGTAATAGACGTCTTTAACCGCAAGTTTAGGACAGTAAAGTCTTTGTAATAGACATCTTTAACCGCACGTTTGGGACGGTAAAGTCTATGTAATAGACGTCTTTAACGAGCAAGTGGGAAGCAGACAGAAAACTTGTTGGATCAAACGTATAAAGTACGAGGCTTGATTGAGGGCCTACGTTAATTCAAATTGAGTAAATGGAAATGGTGAATGATAGTTGCTGTTGTTATAACTGACTCCTAAACCAAATATATCAACATTCAAAGACTTAATGAAAACTCTCATCTGGACAAAGCACAATTGATCATCGTAGGGAAAAAAAACCCCTTACAAATCGAAGATTCGTAATATCAAAGATACCGTCCCGACTTAAGATACGCATACATCGTTAATGTATGTTTTGGTCATGATTTTAACAGTTGCTGTTGGAGGCGTGTTCTCAGCTGATAACTTGCTCGTGCCAAAGATCTTTGCGTTGACAGAAAGTTAAACGTTTTTGTTTTTGTTGAGGAAAACGTTTTCAAACATGATAATTTCAAACAAACGTGGAAATATCACTGGTCAGTGATTTAGGAAGGTGAGAAGATTTCATTAATTTGAGGACGTTGTTTATGACATAAAATCTGTCGACGCAAATTGAATTGCGTCACGCGTTTGAAAAACTCTATAACCTTGAAGAAATTCAATTTCCAGGGATTAACGTGGCAAGGGATGGACACAGACACAACAAATAACTGACCATGACACGAACAGTAAAGTAGGCTGAGTGCTGGGTTTACCTATTTGATAAACAATTTAAAGCCTTTGGGGGCCAAAATAATATTTTTCATATTTGGCACTGACATATAATATCTGGGATTGAAAAAAGATTCAATATCTCAATAACCTTAGGGCCCCATTAAATCTAAATCAAGGCCCGAGTGGGGTTCACGCAATGAGACATTTTCTAGTAGGTGTCTGAACATTGAATTAGTTGAGACAAAATATACGTGACTTTGAGAATAGTAGGATTTGGTGTGTATTGGTTTAATGACAATGAGAAACTATTGTAATTTTAAAAAATGGGATTAATTTTTGTTTTAAGGAGAACATATACCATGAGACAGTGGCGTAGCTAGAGCTTTTGCCGCCCGGGGCGGTCTCCAATTTGCCGCCCTTTTAGAGGACGTCCATAAATGACGTCACACAATGGAAGAGAGGGTTGTCACACATTTGAAGTCACATCAAAATGCGCAACTTTAAATAAAAGTTCTATTTAAATATATGATTACCGACTCTTTATTTAATGACGTTTTACGTGGTTTAACGCGTGTTACGATATATAGAGTGCAGCCTTACACTAAAAATATTTAAATGACAAAAAATAAAAGTGATTGGAAACCTGGTTATTTTTAAATAGAAAATACAGCTTTTATTGGGGAGGGGTGGGCCTTTGTGATGTCACATTGAAGAAGGGGTCTAAATTTTTGTGACGACTTGGGAGCAGGGGGTGAAGAATCAACCAAAATCGCGTGACGCCATTTAGGGACGACTACTTAAATCAATCGTATGATGGCTTTTATAAATTAATACACATTAATAAATAATTGAAACGAACTGCATTTTAAAAGTAAAAGGCGGGGAACATGTTAACCATTACACGCCATATTTATGTAAGCATTTATAAAAGAGGCCGCATAAGATGATATACATATTTGTAGACGTTTAAAAAAATACAAGATTCATTTTTAAAGGCCACAAGAAAGTTATTGAGACAAAACATATTCAAAATTAACAGCCAAAAAACATTGCAAATTAATTTGCTTTTATGTTTTATTTATAAATATGTGCTTTTTTATAAACAAACAAATTGTATACATTAATTATTTATATTATTTATAAATTTACTTACCTAACTTTCATAGCAGAGAAATCGTTTATTATGTTATAAAAATTTAAATTATTTGTAATACTTTGTTCTATGGACAATATTGCAATATTTTGTAGTCTTAAATCACTCATTGTGGAACGAAGATAATTTTTGCATCAACTTCAGCTTGTAGGAACACCATTCACAATTATATACACTTAAAGCAATTGTTGAAAACTTTCTTAGCAAAAATATATGTTGGGTAAAGAATTTTCCAATCTATACTGTTGAATATATTTTAATAGATCAAGGAGGCATTCTTGTAGTGTAGGTAAAGCCAGGGCTGGCCTTAAGCCACTGCAACCTATGCGGCCGATTTGGGTTCGCGCTTTCATAGACCCCCCCTATCTTAATTGTTACTTATTATCCTTATTAAGACCTTATCCTGACCCAAATTGGGCCCAGCGCATTCCTTTTCGCATATTAAGCTGCATAAGGCCCCGCAATTGCTAAGCCTGGCCCCGTGTTGTTGTTATTGGGCCTTCTCGTCCATGAAGGACATCCATCGATTATCGTCTGCGTCTGCACTTCCTCCTAGGACATAGGCCACCTACAAGAGACCTCCAGCCATCTCTATCCTGGGCCAGTTTCTCCAGGATCTTCTATTCATGGCCAATTCTCATGATGTCTGCCTCCAATTCTCGGCACCGTTTCCGTTTACCCTGTGGGTTCCATTTCAGGGGTTTTTCTTGTTGTATTAGAAGCAGGTTTTCTTAGTGTATGACTGATCCACCTCCATTGCTTTTGAAGAATCTCTTTCTCAATGGGCTTCTGTTTTGTCCGCTGCCACAGTTCCCGGTTGTTGATTTTGTTCGGCTAGTGAATTCTGATAATCTTTTCGTGTATTGCCATAAAAACCTGGAACCTTTTCGTTCAATATTTAACTGTTCTTTATCATGTTAAAATTTTTCAAATAGTAGGTTACACGAATATTTTCTTGCAACGACATGCAACTAATCAGCGGGTTCTATTATTTTCTTTTATAATTACATCTATGGATAAAAATATTTCTAGTTGTACCACTTGCTCTAAAGATAGAAAACAAAATGAGGGGTAGGACTGCAATCAGGCTTATAAAAAATTAAACGGAAGAGACGTAAACAAGGTAAGGGTTAGCCTGACCGGACTAAATCAAAAGAATCCAAGAAAGTGCAAATCCAAGAAAGTGGATTCTTTGGATTTCACCGCAGCTAAGTTACTTATTTTTATTTTCGTTTTATTTGTGTATTGTATGTTCGTTGAAAAATGCTCTTTGCCGAAACGTTCGCTGTTTTGTTACGTCCGGTCCGGCTAACACTTACCTTGTTTACGTCTCTTCAATTTAATTTTCTAAAGATAGAACCCCGTCTCCTGAATTTTCTCCACTCTTACTTTTTCTCTTTCAAACTGGGGGTTCAATTGATGTCTCCTACTCTCTATAATCTAATACAGCGTTCTGTATTAGCGAATAGCTTTGTCCCATGAAATTAGTTTGAATTATTATTTTTTTAAAACGGTTTTCCATAAATTGAGATTTTATTGAAAAGAAAAATATTACAATGATATGCGTGAAGAATCTGAACTCGTTTTACTAGTTACTTCTTCAGATGTCAATTTTTCCAAGACGCTTGAAATTTTTAAAAGTATGTCTTTTTCGAAAATATTTTATGTCATTGCGATGTTTATTACTTGGGAAATTTGAATATTTTCATGTTCTTTCGCTAAATGGGACATGGTGGTCGAGAGGTAGCGCTCTCGACTGTCATACCGATGGTCACGAGTTCGAATCCACACGAAGGTGAGGATTTGTTCTTGGGGCCCGAGGAGTCCCCGAGTCACCCAGCTCCGAATGGGTACCTAACTAGACAATAGTTAGGCGGCTGGGGGTAATGCGTGGAACCCCTATAGCCGTGGCCTGTGACCGCTGCATCACTTGCCAAAAGATCATCTCTCATGGTCTGTGGACGCAATTATCTTCTGCATAGAAGGAGCGTCTGTATATCTAAATATCTAAGATAAGAAGATAAATGTTAATAATTTTCCACAAAATAGACGAATTCAAATTATTTACACATTACTTAAATTTGATAGGCATAGCATTTTAAAAGTATAACCGAATTTTAATGAAAAACACATATTATGTGTGCCTATTTAATTCAATAAAAAACAAAATACATTTAATTTTTAGTAAGTTACCTTCAAGAAAATAACAGTAATACAATTTACACAATATTTGAACCACCATGTCATGTTGGTATTTGTTAACGCATCGTTCTGCGCATGTCGAAATTCCACGCAAAAACTATCGTGGCGATATTAATACTACACATTCTCGGCCCAGCTGTGGTGTGTTGTTGTTTTTTTTTTTTTTATAAAAGCGCCATTTGTGACGCATACTGCTTAACTGTCCTAACAAACAGATACCTTTTTTGAGCGACTTTTAATTTTTAACAGGTTTGCATTAGTTATAACAACCACTATGTAATAAAAAAAAAAACATGTTGCGTGAATTCGTTAATTTAGAATCGAAATTAAGAAAATATTTGTTTCACCTTGGTTTTTTTCCCTTCAAAAGAAAATTGGTGGCTGTCGAAAAGGGCTTTATTTTTTTAAACGCCCCAAAACGCCGCCCTTTAGATGAGTGCCGCCCGGGGCGGACCGCCCCCACCGCCCCCCCCTAGCTACGCCACTGCCATGAGATGAGAATGGAAGAGACAGATAGTGTGACATGGGTGGAAATACTTGAACCAAGCCCTACACTCATGTACACTGTGATATCAACCAAGCCCTACACTCATGTACACTGTGATATCAACCAAGCCCTACACTCATGTACACTGTGATATTAACCAAGCCCTACACTCATGTACACTGTGATATTAACCAAGCCCTACACTCATGTACACTGTGATATCAACCAAGCCCTACACTCATGTAAACTGTAATATTAAACAAGCCCTACACTCATGTACACTGTAATATCAACCTATTACCACACGGCTCTGTCACACACACTTCATGACACCAGCCCACCTCTCATGCTAATAGACCGACTGTCTCCCTTTGAATCCTGTTAAATCTCTGAGATAAAACGGCAAGCAAATCATTCATTATTTCTTGTGAAATCTTTTCAAGCATTTCAAAATATTTTTACCAGTTTAGCAAGAAAACTTTTGATTTGTAGATCAAAATGTTCTTTACAAAATTACGCAAGAAATAATTACAAGATGACGAGTGGGTGCTTCACTTTGTTAAAGGATTTGTGTTATAGCTTTTATGTTACATGTTTTATATTACTGCTTTCATATTATAGCGTTCATATTATAGCTTTAATGTTATAGCTTTTATGTTACAGATTTTAAGTTATAGCTATAATGTTATATATTTCATGTTATAGCTTTCAAGTTATAGCTTTAATGTTATAGCTTTCAAGTTATAGCTTTCAAGTTATAGCTTTAATGTTATAGCTTTCATGTTAAAGATTTTAAGTTTAAGCTTTCATATTTAGACAAGACCCATTCAAAATTTATTATAAAAACCAACTTTTAATGATAGGATGTGAAATCTATGAAATTTAATTCATTCCTTAATAGAAACGCACGCAATGGAATAATACATTAGTGATGGAAACGACCAATGGAATTCACGAGAACATGTCATATGTCCATGTCATTTGTTGTTGTTGTGTGTCTATGTCATGTGTCCATGTCATTTGTTGTTGTGTGTCCATGTCATGAATACATGTCGTTTGTTCTTGTCGCCTGTCCATGTCATGCGTCCATGTCATGAGTGCATGTCATGAGTGCATGTCATTTGTTGTTGTCTGTCCATGTCATGTGTCCATGTCATTTGTTATGTGTCCATGTCATTTCTTCTTGTTGTGTGTCCATGTCGTGAATCCATGTCGTTTGTTCTTGTCGCGTGTCCATGCCGTGTTTGGGATGTTTAAAGGCCCTATTTTCAGGTCTTGTTAGCCCTAAATGAGTGTGTTGGTGGTGTAGGGGCGGTGGTGGGAGAAAATGCTGTTATGGCACGCGATGGTTGGACTCTGTCTTATCATGAACACTGTGACGTCACGCTGATCACATGGGTATCTAAAACAACTATAATAACTAGTCATGTGATTAGAATAAATACAAAGTTGCTTAATTCTTTATTTTTGTTAGTAGAAGATGGGCGTATAGATTTTTAAAAATTTATAACAAACAAAAACAAGTAAGAAAAGAAATCAATCGTCGAGCCAAACAGTGTGGTCTAATGTGATCTTTTTAATCGTCGAGCCCAACAGTGTGGTCTAATGTGATCTTTTTAATCGTCGAGCCCAACAGTGTGGTATAATGTGATCGTTAGCCCAACAGTGTGGTCTAATGTGATCGTTAGCCCAACAGTGTGGTCTAATGTGATCGTTAGCCCAACAGTGTGGTCTAATGTGATCGTTTTAATCGTCGAG